>RJWJ010009277.1:8658-51070 GCA_004363605.1 Indri indri
GCAATGAAGACAATATCACCTAAAACTTGGAAATTATTAGTAATGTAATTTAATGTGGGAGAAATAGAGGAAACTGGATTCAATTTACTGTAAGTGTTCAGTGAATATATCCAGTTCTCTAACAGATTCATGAAATACTTTTTTTAAATATCTGGATACTTTTATTATGTATTTTGCAAGTCCTAAGCTCATAGAAGACATTGTGTGCTTAATCATCTTTGAGTAGTGCCTGGTATATTCATATGTTTAATGTCTTACGTTTGCTGCTGATACATTCACTTTACATCAGGAATGCAGCACAGTTGAATCACTAAAATTTACACCCAGATTATTTTCTGTCTTTAAGTGAGTTATCCAACACCATTTTCATACCGCCGTTGTTGGTATCCAACATCATGTGTATGTTTAAACCAGATTAGTTCGTGAAATCATTTTCATCTTCAGGCTGAAGTGAAAAACAATAGAAGATAATTCCACACCGTATGTAGTGTGTTTTGAAAGTTATTTTTGATTCTGCAGAGAAGAACAGACATAGTTTAACATTATGCCTTAGTCCCTAAAAAAAAAATCAGTGCCTAAATGGCAATTAGCTCCTGCTCAGGGTAGCAGCTTTGTGTCACCAGTGCCTGGCAGATGTTTGCATGACTAAAGGAATGATGACTTACAGATCAACACAATGACAAAGGCTCCACAGTGGCAGACCCAGCTGTGTGCAAAGATCACATCTGAGTCTCAATGCCCAAGGGGAAGCCGTGCAAACTCAGAGCTTTGCCAGGTGCCCAACTGCAGCATTTGTTTGCACTGGCTTTGTGACTGTGGGCTTTACGTTTTCAGCACTAAACAGATCCAGCCCTGTATAGCTGTCTGTGCCCATAGGTCACCTCGCCAATAAATGTGATTCTAGGCTTTCAGATACTAGTTTTCTGGGATTCCACTTTTAGTTGAACCATGATTATCCTAATATGTTATACTTATTTGTCCAATAATTGACTACTGTTTTAATAAGGTATTGGTGTAGAACAGTTTTCATATCTATGTGGTTAAAAAAATTCCTAAAATAAATAAGAAAATGATCAAATTATGACAGATGATTGAAATGTATATCACTTTGCTTAATTTTATAACTATGTCCTATGTATTAAACTCCATTAACTTCTCTACTTTAAACTAAAGAGATGATTCTGAGAGAGATTGAAGTGTTCACTTTTACACTTTCTATAAAGAGAGAGTTGGACAACAAAATTAATATATAAGCAGAATTAACCAGACCGTATGCCTAAATATTGTCATTTGGCAAGTTGGCCTGAGAGGATAGAATTACTTATAAACAAACTATATCAAAAATAAATTAAACTTTTATTAAAGTTGCCTTAAGAGTTTCTAAGCAAACTTTTAATAGCTAAGTTCCTAGTTATTGCCTCTATATTTTTGTAAGTAAATCTGTATTTTAAAAAATATACTATAAATAAAATTTTCATTAATGCAGATTTCCCTGCATTTATTGTAACTAGTGTGAGCATTTGAAACATTCATTTTTCAAATTTTATTCTTGTAAAAAGAAAGACCTGCAAGCTCATAAGCATTTGTATGCTACACTGGGAAATTTATTTTTGTTGCATATTATAGTATTCCCTGATGGATTTGTTATCTAAAATGGTGGTGGGCCAACCGCATTTTGTCCGTTGCATCAAACCAAATAATGAGCGTCAGGCAAGAAAATATGACAAAGAGAAAGTTCTGCTACAGCTTCGCTACACAGGAATTCTGGAAACAGCAAGAATTCGAAGGCTGGGATACTCACATCGGATTGTTTTTGCTAACTTTATAAAGCGGTACGTAGATTTCTTTTTCAGTTCCCGTTGTATGGTTCATATAAATATTCTTTGGGAGAATTATAGGAAAAAAATAAGAAAGAATTATTTAAGTAGTCTAGGAAGGAGGCATTTTGTTCATGCAAATGATTATGAATTGAAAAGAGAAGGTTAACTATTAACTGAGGCTGAAAGACTGTTGTCAGCTGGGATCCTGTCACAGCAGAAAGATCGCGAGGCCTGGGCTTCTATGCTGAGGAGCTGGAAAGTCCAGGTTCTCGTCCTAGCTCTGCTACTTGCTACGTGATCATGGGCTTATATGGCTGATTCTCAACTGGGAGAGATTTTGCCCCTCCAAAGACACTTGGCAATGTCTGGAGACATTCTGGGTTGTCACACCTGGTGGGGGTGTGGGATGCCACTGGTGTCTAGTGGGTAGAGGCTTGAGATGCTGTTAGTGTCCATTCTACAACGCACAGGACAACCCCCCACAACCGAGAATTTTCCAGCCCAGAATGTCAGCAGTGCTGAAGGTGAGAAACCCTGGCCTATGTGGAACCTATTTTCCTCACTTGTTAAATCTGCCAGGACTATCTCAGAGGATGGTTACAGTGATCAAATGAGATATTGCTTCTAAAGGTGATTAGAAGATGTAAAGAACAATTACATTTATTTGTCAATTTAAAAAATTAAATTTTAGAAAAAAGAATCAGATATAAGGAGTTCTGTTTAATGATTGAGATAAATATAAAATGAATTAAACTATATGTTAAATATAGTTTACTGAGTGATGTACTAGTGGTAAGGGAGAGATTCAATCTCTTAAATATTTAATATTTTAAATACCCATCTTTCTGATATTTATCAGCTTTATGGTTTCTAGTAATCATTATACTTAAAGGACTTTTAACTTTCAAAGGTGAAGGCTATTACAATTTTCAAGTGAAACCTAGTGATTGAGGAAGTCTCTGTTTATAACACTCTCCAGCCTTTTTCAGAGTGTGTAAATTAGTATTAAGAACAAAAGAAAGCTTCATTTTGTGATTGCATAACAAACTGTGATTTCTAACTCTCTTCCCCGCCAAAATTTTTTGTCTTATATCAGGCATTATTTTACTTAGGGTAACCAAGACCCTTACAAAATGTAATGAGAATTCTGATTATTTCTACTAATATTCATATTATCAGCAACTTGTGGTAGTTCTTGTTTTTTTTTTTCTTTAGAGACCTGGGAATATTCATGTGAAGTGCCTTGAAATCAAGAAAACTTGACCACTTTTTCATGATGGAGATCAAAATTACATAAATATGATGACTTTTATATTGGCCAATCCTTTCTATTATAGTAATTTAAGACAGACTTTAAGACCTCAAGTTTTAGAGTTCAGAAATATGGCCAGCATCTAATCATTGACTTCACTTCCTACAGATCAGACCCAATTTTATATCCAAAACTAAGAAATAAAAAATATTGCGGCCAGGTGTGGTGGCTCACGCCTGTAATCCTAGCACTCTGGGAGGCCGAGGCGGGCAGATTGTTTGAGCTCAGGAGTTCGAGATCAGCCTGAGCAAGAGCGAGACCCCGTCTCTACCAAAAATAGAAAGAAATTAATCAGACAACTAAAACTATATAGAAAAAATTAGCCGGGCATGGTGGCACATGCCTATAGTCCCAGCTACTCAGGAGGCTGAGGCAGTAGGATCGCTTGAGCCCAGGAGTTTGAGGTTGCTGTGAGCTAGGCTGATGCCACGGCACTCTAGCCAGGGCAACAGAGGGAGACTCTGTCTCAAATAAAAAAAAAAAAAAAATTGCAATTTTTTATTGGCCAGTTGGGAAATTCTCCGTTCTGTTCATGAAAGCAGGTAACTCAAAAGTATTAGATACAAAGGAGTTTAAAATCTCAAATTAAAATTAAAATTTGACCTTATTATCATGCGCTTCATCTTTTAGAAAACGAGCAGATCTTTTAACTTCCTTAAATATTAATATAAATATTATTATTAATGTAATAATAATATAAATGCCCTTCAATTTCAGTGATTTTTTTTTCATGCATAAGGCACAATGCTAAGTGCCGTGGGAAACACAGAATTTTAAAACTGACTTGATCTTCAAGAATTGACAATCCAGTTAGTATTATCAGAGCCCTGGGCGTGGAAAGTTAAGAAGCAACACAAGCTTATAAATGCCAAGATCCGAGAGAATGGTACGCACGGTGGGAGAGCTCGGGGAAGGGAAGAGCGGACCCAGAGGGCTGAAAGGAGCATATATCAAGAAGAGGGGTTCTCTTGGTGGGACAGTTTGTGGAGAGACAGGCAGGGGCTTTCTCGGTGTACAGGTTGGTGTGCCAAAGCTAGCAGGACTCGGATTAGATTGGATTGGCAGAGTGGGCATTAGTGAAGTGACAGAGACAAGATGAGAAAACCAGTTGGGTTAAAATTATGAAGAGAGCCTCGAATGCCAGGCGAACCTTATAATTTCAAAAATAGCCACAATCTTACAATATGGGCCACAAGGAGAACTAAACCTATTGTCTCGATGATACTATAATTAACAGTAACTTATTTATAAGGTCAGCAATGAGACCAAATTCTTAAATGTATTTCAAAGTCCTGTGCTATTATGGAATAGCAAATTACTACATGATAAATGAAGAAGAGGGGAAAAAACTCAAGTATATATAGAGAACTTGTGAATAGCTCTTCTGAATACAAGAAGTTTCAGAAATAAAAAGCTAAACATTTTCTCTGTCACGAATTTGGAAGTTGTCATCCAAATTGGCATAGACTCTTAGGAAGGCAAAACAATCTGTAAAGGAGCGTAAATAGGGCTTTATAAATAACCCTCATCCATCCTGCCTAAGCCTCTGCATAGAATGCAGAATTCCCCAGACCTTTGTCTGTTCTGTTGTAGATAAACTCTTCTGTTCTGTGACAAAGAAACAATCTTGAGAGAAGATACACAGCATGAACTTAACTTTGCACAAGACACTGCGTTTTTACTGTAGCTTTTTCAAATGAACTCTTATGCTAAGAGGCCACCAAAGTTAGCTCCGTTTTCCCACTAGGCACCTGTACACAACAGTTTGGCTACCAGAGCTCGGGTACAACCAGAGCTTACTGGAGGCAGGAGGATGGTGGAGTAGGGAAGTACACATGCTTCGCAGTCAGCACACCCAGGTTTGAATCTCAAGTCTTCCGCTTACTGTAATAGAAATGGGACCTTGTTCAAAGTTACTTGAGTTCTACAAGCTTCAGGCTTCAATTTCCGTCTTCTACAAATAGGGACGATTATAACAGTGTCTACTTTATATGTGTTTATGAGCATTAAGTGAGATAATCTATGTGGAGTTTATTGGTAGAATCGAATGCCATCAATACACATTAGCTATAATTATTTTCATTATTACTTTTGCCTCAGTCCCAGGCTCCCAAAATTACTTATGAGCTTTACTGCTGTGGTCTTAAATCCCACAATGTAAACCATGAAGCTAATCCACAAAAAACAAAGCCGAGGCCAGTGGGCAGTGATTGGCAGTCTTTAAAACAAGGGGCACGACAAAGTGAGGGTCTCAGGGCTTCTCTCCACAAATACTTCGGCTCTGCCCAGGTGTTTATCTCCACAACAGGTCCCTGTGGCAGTTCATTCACTATACCTTCAACAAACATTGAATCAAGAAATCCACTGTGTTCCCATCCTTGAACAAAAGCTTAGTTCAAATCTTAATCGTTCGAAGATGAGTTGAAAGATTAAGGATCCACAGATTAATAAAAGAGCCTCTGATGTTTGGAAACTCACAGACCGGTTGTGAAAACAGGGATTAAACAATCTGCATTATCATACAACGTAAAGTCAGTTCCAGGAGGCAGAGCGTTGGTCCCCTGTGTTCACTGCTGGGTCCCCAGCACCTAGAAGAGTGCCTGGCAAACAGTAGGTTCTCAAATATGTATCAAATGAAGGAAAGAGAACTGGATATTTTTAATGAAACTATGCACAGGGTATTCTGAGAGCATAAAGGAGGGATGGTTGAGATTATAGTAGAAATTTAGATAAAGCAGAGAATCATAAAAGTAATTCATAAATATATACTATAAATATTTAACTTACGACATGAACATGTTTGTTTTTTAATCTGTTGATATAGGCTTAATTTTTTTCCACTAAGTACGAGTCCATTAACCATTGTTTATTGACTCTTTCTTGCACAAACTGTCCATCATCCTTCATTTATGATTTCCAGTGAACATTTCTTGGAGTAAAGCAAGAAATTAGAGATACTTGTGAAGCCATCACACGGGCTGAATGTTTCTTGATTCTTAGGCTCTTCCTTAACCCTTTGCAATTGCTTGTTTAACGTCATAGTTTTTTAGAAGACTTCTGCATAAAGTCTTACCAAAGCATTTGATGACGTTGAGTAGAAAACAATTCTCTGACTTTTCTCACTCCGATTTCCACCTGATGTTTATGTGAATAATGTCACATCAAGTACAACTGGCATAAACAGGTCTGGGAGCAAACTCAGCTCACCCTGTGAGAGTGAGTGCATGTGGGCACACTCGTGACAGCTGCCAGCCACGAGCTCCAGGTGTGCCATGGGCCTCAGTCGGTGTGTTTCACACGGGAAAGGAGAATGCCCACTAATCCGGTTTGCCTGTTAACTGAACATATGCTAAAGAGAGTTTCTGGAATGTTGAAAGAGTAGGTCTTCCTTAAGGAGCCAAGGAGAGGGATGGAAGGGTGTACCGGCAGGGACAGTAACACTTACAAAGCTGTGAGCAAACGTGGCCCTGTGGCATCATTTTACATAACTTTCGTGACCAGAGCTGGAGTGCCGTGGAGATAACGGGAGGAGAGGCTGGAAAGGCGGCAAAGGTACAGAGCCAGGGGCTTGTGCCAGTCATCACGTGTGGCCAACAGTTGACAATGAATGCTTTCCAGCAGGTGTAACCCGCCCGTTTCCTGCATCCCACTGCTCCCAGGCTCACATTCTTATGTGACCTGCCCGGCCTTCAAAAGCACCTGATTTTGCCATCCCTGCTTAGGACTTGGGAAATCCACAGAGATTTTTGAGTCAGGAAAGGACATGATCAGATTTTCCTTTAGAAAAATAACTGAGACAGAGCCGTGGAAGTCGCAGGGTGGGGTGAAGGTGGCCGTAACTGGTCTGGAGACAATTGGAGAAAAGTCCAGGTGAGAAGGGGCAAAGAGTAGCAGGTGACGGCAGCAGAAATAGTGAGAAAGAAGTGGCTCCAGAGAGGTTTTTAAGCTTGTTAGATACACAGAGTGAAGAATGGGGAAGAATCTTGGCTGACACTCAGATTTCTAGCTTGAGTACCTTTTAAAAAGTGGTGATATCTTTCACAGAGATGGAAATAGCAGAGAAAGGGAAATAAGTTATGAATTTTGCCGCTTTTGGAGTGTCTGGAATAACCAGGCGGGACGTAGAGCAAGAAGACGTAAATCCAACAGCAGAGGCTGGGTCATTTATAAAGAAAGGAGGTTTGTTTTGCTCAGGGTTCTGCTGGCTGTATAAGAAGTGTGGCCACAGCATCTGCCTCTGGAGAGGGCTTCAGGAGCTTCCAATTAAGGCAGAAGGCAAAAGGGAAGCAGGCTTGTCACATGTCACTAGAAGGAGCAAGAGAGGTAGTAGGCGGTGCCAGGCTCCCTTAAACAACCAGCTATCAAGTGAATTAATAAAGCAAGAACTCACTCATTATCTGGGGGAGGGCACCAGGCCATGCATGAGGGATCTGTCCCCCAACCCGAACCCCTGCCACCAGGCCCCAACCACACTGGGGATCAAATGTCAACATGAGATTTGGAGGGGCCAAACATCCAAGCCATACCAGTGGGGAGTTGAAGAAGCTGCCTACAGGTGGCTCCTGGGATGCACTGTGAGATCCCGGCTAGATCAGGAAGGGAGCAAAGCCAGGACGGTTGACAGGCTGAGAGCGCAGAGTCACCTCCACGGTCACAATGTGTACAAGAGCCAGTTAGTCCTGACATGGGCGGGCACGGGCGTTCCCTGAGGTTTATTTGCATGCAGCAAAAGCTGTGACCATCACTTCATTCTAGACCATTCTAGGCCAGGATTCTTCTTCAAAGAGCCTAACACAAGCTGGTTCATCTGCAGATTCAATGACGTGAAGCTTAGTGGAGCTGAAATATGTTATTTAAGGAAACTGATACGTTCTGTGATGTGCCTTCTACACATTGGGACCTCTTTTTTGAAAATCAAAACCCACCAAAATTTGCCTCTTTGTTTCTCCTAGACATTCAGGCTAATCTTGCACCAAAAATTAAAAATTAGGGGATATTGAAAACTCTGGAAATATGCCTTTTTTGCATAAGATTCTTTACCAGTGTAAATCCAATGTAAACTAGATTTTCTTCCTTAGCCCAGTTTTAAGATCAGCTACCAGTGTTTTGTTAACATTGGAAAGTGAAAAAAGAATAAAAGGACCTGCCCCTTTTATTGCCTGGAGAAAGGTTGCTTTTTTTAAACAACAACAACAAAAAAAGCAGCGTTTGTTTTTTTGTTTGTTTTCAGTAACAGCATTTTTGTGGGGGATTTCAGAGTTAAGTTGGAAAGCGATCACAGAAGTGAACAAAAAAACCACTCAAATTTATACAAATAGACTGGTGTGGGTCTGCATCAGTTTGAAATTCAGTCTACCGCAGAGTTGTTCTAAGAGTGCCCATCTGTGACCACCAGGCTACTGAGATGTTGGACCTTTGTACAATACTAACCAGCCCTTTTTCCATTTTAAGGTACTCTGTTCTCTGCTACAAGTCGAGTGAAGAGCCCCCCGTGAGCCCCGACACCTGTGCCACCATTTTGGAAAAAGCTGGTCTCGATAACTGGGCTCTTGGAAAAACAAAAGTAATGTTTTCACATAACTTTCAGGAAGAAATGAACAATTACGTTAGATTTACTGAGAATTATAACATCTTACAAAGATTGAAAATATTACAGCTTTTTATGTTACAGAATCTCTAGCTTAAAATAGGGGGAAGTAAATTTATAAATTCCTAACGGTTTCCTTCTTCATCAAAATTAAACATTTTTGCTCTTCATAAAGGTTTCTTTTAAGAAAAACAAGAAAAATTTATTCTGAAAATTTATCAAAAATAAAGATAAAACTTAAAATTAATATACTTCACTTCAAATGGTATTGAAAACAGACATATGTTTTCTCCATTGTATAGTCAAATATACTCAAAAAACTGTAGAGAATTGTAATGATCTAAATAGGATTCCTGTTTTTATTTGTTTTTCCTAATTCTCAAATCTACTTCTGTCATAAACTTGAAATTTATCTGGATTTAAATATTCACCATTATTACTGGACTCATTACATGTGTTTGGACATTGATGTGTTTATATATTAGCTTTTAGAGCCTATGAGATCTTAACTTATTGAATCTCTTGGAGAAGAAAATAAAACATCATAGCCAATTTTGAATATGGAAGTAAGGACAGGTTGCTGTTTGGAGAAAGCACTGGGCTTCTCGAACATCTTTTAGCATCACCAGGTGGGGATAAGGAGATAAACAGGGTACCAGCGCACACTACATGTATCTTAGTCAAGTACTAAATGTGTCACTGGGGGCTGGGGAAGACAGCCAAGCTAAAGCAGAGCTACTCAGAGGTCGAACACTCAAGAGTAACTACCATCAGCAGGACCGTGGAAGTAAGCCAAACAAACTTGCACATTGCAAAGAAATTTATTAATATATTAGCCATCTTGCTGATGAGAGATGTGGGAGAGGATTTTAATAATGTTTAGATGAGGAATAAAGTCCCTTAGCAATTTTAAAGAGTGAAAAAATAAAGTCTACCTTAGACTGAGTGTCCCACTTATTCAGAAGTAGCCCATATTTATTTTAGTATTTAGCAAGGGGATATTTGGGGCATTTAAAAAACGTGTATTTTAATCAAACCATTTTCTTCTGGATGCTTACAAAGATGAATTTCGTCAGGTGAAAATCTCATGATTTATGGTCCGAAGCACATGCCTAACTTCAAATGGAGTTTTAACTTATAAAAAGGCCCTTCACTGTTCTGGTTCTCCATGATATTTAAGTAGCATTTTAAAGCTATTTGTATTTTTCCACTTCACCTTTTCCAACTCATTAACATGGATAAAAGTATTTAATATAGGAACATTTCTAATGCCGTAGAAAAAAAATATGATGACCTTTTTAAACAGATTGAATTTTAAATGAATTGTCAACAGCAGAATGGACTAAATATATTAACGTCTAGAGTCCTGTAGAAATTAAAACTGAATTAAATCGAAACTGTAATGCTAAATTGTTTGCCTATGGTGTCAAGCTTTCAAGTAATGGAACGCTGAGAAAATTCTCCAGTCAGGGTTACCAGGTCTGTAACTCAACCATAAAATTTGAATTCAAGTGACTATCTTGATGAATTTAGTAAACTCTTTGAGGTGACTTTTATTGGTAAATTTAGCCATTAAAAGAAAAAAAAATAAACCCTTTCTGTTTCCTTGGGGAGGAGAGGACAGAGCTAAAGATTGTTAGCAGAGAATGTTTCAGGCCTTCAGGTTCCTCCCTTGCTGGGATTCATGTTGATTTTAGAATAATCAAAGGTCAGCCCTCCTTTCTCCATGACAGCCTTTGGGTTTCATAAGAACATCGAACCTGCCTGGGCTGTCTCTCTCTGCCTACACTGGCGACGCTCCCAGACCTCACAGCACAGTGACCGTGTTTTATTTGTCTGCGGATCCCAGCAGATAAGCGCATATAATAGGTCTCAATACATACTTGGTGAATGAACTCATGTAACTTTAACTGTCCCTCTCTCTTACAATTAGATTTGTAAGATTTTTAAATTGGGGAAATATAATTGTATTTAAAAAGTAAAAAGCATAAAAATTAGCTTAGCCCGGAATATATGATGCTAAAACTTTGCTGAAAGAGTTCTACATTGACCACTCTTGTTGGCCCGTGTAACAAAACCTAAAGCCACTTGTTCTAAATGAACAGAGTGAGTGCCATCTTCTGCATTTCTTCTCGAAGGTTTTCTTCAAGCAGAGAAATCTATGCTGTCATAGCGACATCCAAGCCAAAGAAGCACGAGACGGTGACTTCCAAAATCTGAAAGGACTTAGAATACAGTCTGCTCAAAGCATAGCACACAACTGCTTCACTTCTCTGTGTGCCATGGTTTTATTTGTATTTGATTTTAATTTTTTAAGGTGTTCCTTAAATATTATCATGTGGAGCAGTTAAATCTAATGCGAAAGGAAGCCATTGACAAGCTTATTTTGATTCAAGCCTGTGTCAGAGCATTCTTGGGCTCAAGAAGATACCAAAAAATACAGGAGAAAAGAAAAAAAAGTGCTATCATAATACAATCAGGTAATCACTCAGACTGTCTCCCAGTGTAACAAAGCATAATGTTATGTTTAGATATGGCATAAAATCAAACCTCATGATACTTCTTATAGGCCAACCTCCAATTCTCACGTAGCTTTTGCATGGCCTTGAAACTTTCTCTGTACTAAAGCTAAGTCTGACTGTTTTAGTGATTGACATTTTTAATATATGAATAAATGTTCTGTTTTATATAAAATAATTTAATTTTTAAATTTTCCATCAAGAATTAATGACACACAATTGCACAATTGACCTGTTGTGCAAGACACAGCAGGTGATTAAATTAATCATAGATCTCGAGAATCTGATTATTATAACTCATTGGACAGTAAGATTTTTCCTACTTTATTCTAAAGGTTACACTTGCCATAATTTTTGACAACTTAATTAAATCTTATTTTGTGAAAGGGCATCTATTTCTTTCTGTAGGGAAATAATATTTATTATAACCATACTTTACTTAACAAATTTTTATTAAAATGCATTAATAGACTTTGGATTTTGTTCTCTATTTTTCCATAGGAAACTAAATTTAGATAAAGCCTAGCATAGCTTGGCATAGTGTCTTTCAAAATTTTTTGATTGGACACCCATAGTAAGAAAAAAAAATGTATTTTACTTTGTAACCTGATACACACACACTACAAGCAGTAGACTCTGGAATTTTCTATTGTAGTCTATTCCATGTCATTTGCAGATGCTAGATCTGGCCCACTGACTGAATGTGATGGTCCACTTAGTGGTTTTCAGCCTGTATTCTGAAGAACACCGAGGTGGTGGGCGGAATAAATAGGGGATTCACAGTTCACAGAACTGTCCCAGTTCTGTCGATCAGGAATAGGGCATTGTCATCTCGTTTGCAATTTTAAACCCTTAACTACTCACCAAGACATCAAAAGGCAAACCCATCAAATTGAAATCTAATCCTTTATCCACAGTTTCAAAATTCATAAAGCCTAGAAAAAAAGATTTTTCACAATTTATTTGGCAGTGAAACTTATCCTGATGTGACATGAGGTTATTCACAGTCCTTTATCCATCCCACTTAGGAAAAATAGCCTGTGTTTTTCTGAAGAAATATGCATGTGTGTGATTATGGGATGCTGCCCTGACATGAGGAACACTACAGAATGTATATTTGCTCTGTATTAACTTTCTAAAATTAAAAAAAAATTTAATCTGAATTCTGAAATATATCTGGTCCCAAGGACAATTGGCCAATATATCCAAAAAACATGACAAAAAAAAAAGAAAGAAAGAAAAATAAAAGAAAAAGAGTTAATAGCAAATTTTAAACAAATGAACATGCTTTGTCATCAACTTTGCTCGTCTCTATCATTTTGGTTTCATTTTACTCTCCTTAACACAAAAGATGCTTCAGTTATTCTCTTGCCTTAGCTTCCCAACTAGAAGAGTCTTGTTAATGAATCCCATTTTTTTAATGAACCTCTTCTATTTGGCATCTTCAATTTCACTTTCTGCTTTGACATCGATGGTCAAACCCACTTGTTTCTACTGATTTAAGTCAAGTTCTTTCATTTCTTATGATTAACACTATTCTGGGTCTTGTCTGTTTCAGCTGCAAGAGGACATCTAGTCAGGAAACAAAGAAAACAGATTGTTAACATGAAAAACACGGTGGTAACGACCATTCAGACTTATGATCAGGAATTTGACTACAAGAAAGACTTTGAAAATAAAAGGTATCATGATGTTCATTCGTACACCCTGTGACGTACTGATTTTTCGAATCTGTAAAGTCCTAAAATAATGTTCACAATCTTTCTCGCACATAGCCAGGTTCCTGATACGGACACATCAAATGTCAGCGAACACCCATGGGCCACTTTTGTGTTCTATTTAAAAGTTTGTTGGCATCTCGCACTTTCCTTCCCAGAGTTTTTCTTCCTTGACGTCTCCCAGACTGCTTTTCACAATTCTGTTTCCAATTCTGAGAGTCCTTTGTTAATATCCCCTCCTCTCTCCACATTTAAATTCTCTTCCACATCCGAATGTGTCCCTGAGCCTTCTCACTCGTTTCTGTGGCCTTCATAGCCAAGATGCCCTTGGCCCCTAAGTCAGCATCACCAGCTGCCTTTCTTCTTATGAGCCCTTGTGTCTGTACCTCCAAGAGCACATAGCAAACCCGCTTGCATTCATTGGTTCAGTAGGCTGTATGCTAGGCCGGGGACACAGAGATAAATGAAACAAAATCCCTACACTCCAATTTCTCACAGTATTATGGGGGAAAATATGACCAATAAATACTTGATTCTAGTAAATGGGTTAACCCTGCTATAAAAATACACAGTGGGTGCAGTGTAGACAAGGAGGAGGGAACCCTGCCTTGGTCGGTGGTGATCAGGGAAAGGGAAAAATATCTAGATTTTGGCTAAGTGGTGAAACTTGGATTGATCCAAAGATGGTTAAGTGGTTGTCCGAGGAGATAAAGATCATTCTAGCCCCCACCCCAGGCCCCTGGTCTTTGACATCAGGACTGGCCGTGGAAAGAGTGAGAGAATGGGATGGAAGAGGAGATGGCTTCCTTCTCTCCCCACACACCCACGTCTAACATTCTCATCACCCACCGCTGCTGTTCCCTCGCGCTGGCAGCGGGAGCCCAGATGGTCTCATGGACGCCTTCTCTGCCATCCCCTCCCCTCCCTGACACCCACACTCTTCCTGTGTCACCCAGGCCAACCTCATTTCCTTATATGACACACATGAATGTTTATCTGAAACATAGAGGTATTTGGTGTTTTCAGTTTTTTACGTATTCATAGACCTACATCTATACTCTTTGTCTTTTGCCTGCAAGGATACAAATGATTTGTTTCTCTCTGTTACTGGCTATAAAACAGATCAGCAAACTTCAGAAACATCACAGGCCTACCTCAGGAGCAGGAGGGTGGATGTGACCTGTGACTTCTACACTTCAGGAGTCTGACAGAAATATGGAAGAAAGATGGACTAATTTTACTACCTCTAGAAATTACTACTTGTAGAATTTAAATTACTACTTGTAGCTGTTACATTTAATAAGGATGTCTGCTGTTCAGTTAGATACTAATTTGCTACCATCTTTCTTCTGAGGGTACCAGGAATTAGCTTCCAATGTGGCAGATACATATTAAGCATCTACTACATACAAGATCCAATTTAGGGCCCACAAGTGTGAATAAGGAACTGTCCCTACATGTAGGGATGGGGAATTTGACATTTATTGGACCTTCATAGGAGGTGGACCACAAAGTCAGGCGTACAAGAAGTATAAGCAGAGAGTCAAGGGAGCTCAGAAGAAGGAGGGAGGAAGAATGGGGAGGACAAAGTCAGGAGAGCCTGACACAGGCCTCCTTCTTGAGATCTGCAGGCTGGTGCTCTCAGCCCTCCAAAACTTCTGACTCTCCTTTTCCCTCAGTGTCCTGCGGCCCTTATTGTCACTTTACCCATCACCAATAGAGTCCCTGACCTGTGACCTAGAAAAGCACAGTTGGGAGCTGGAGAAAGGTCCAGTCCTGCAAGCCTTCCAGCACCTGTCAGGAGAGATTGCCAGTCCCTCCTGGGCTGGAACTCTGCAAGGCTGATCCTCAGAATCATCATTGCACATGGTGTTTAGGTCCTCCAAGTGCTGTGCTAGCCTCAGGCACAGGGTGGAACATCCTGTAGCATAATTCCAGACATGTAACCAACGTGAGGTCTGCAGGAGTGTATACAACAAGGTTTCACCAGCTAAATGCATTTAAAGTATCAAAAGTAACTTAACTTATAAATGGATTTTTTTGGAATGTAGTTGGTTAGAGACTGCATGCATATATTGTCTTATTAGTCGTATTTTGAGTAAATATAAGCATTTTCAAGGGGGTACTATGGAGGAATTCAAAATACTATTAATAGCATAGCTACTCATCAAAATTGTGGGGATTTTTGGTTCCCTACATAGTTTTCTGACTGATCCTGGCAGGATTCTCTTTTGCCTCCTCTATGAACCCAGAAATGTCACATTAGGCCTATGCAGTGGCCAATAGAATTAGAAAAATGGAGTCCCAGTAGCTTTTTCCAGGTTTGGCTCAAAGAAGAGTCCTTCTTCACAAACAGATTGCAAAAGACCCCAACTCTCACATGGCTTTCTGGGACAGGATGAAAAGTTTTGGGCATCAGCCCCTCCAGGTAGCAGTGAGAGGCGGTAGCATGTCAGGGTGTCAGGTTATGGCATTTTCACTCCACCTTAATACTCTTCCCTTGGCTGTGTTGCTCTTGTGAGAGTTTTGCCTTAGCTGGAAAAAAAAAACGTCTAGAGAAGGCATTATCTTCAAGTTAAAGGGAAATCATTTTGGAATGATATTAACAAAGTAACAACTGTGAAATTTTGGCCAACATATCACATGATCATGAACTGCAGTGAGGATATTACTTTTCCTTTAATTTTGCAAGATATCTCCTGTGATAAGTAAACTTAGTGCTTATTAAAGTACCGTATATCAGCCCCACGAATATACCCTGTGTACTGGTCTCAAAACTACGTGTATTTTCCACAATATCTCATCACTGCAGGTACTTTGTTTTGAAAAGGACATGTTTTGAAGGGATTAAATTCCTAGAATTGTGATATTTCATTAAATGAAAATATGGTTTTTCATATGCTAGGCTATGTCTCACTCTAAGTTGAATCTGGTTTTCCCGTCATTTGGGTCCCATCACAGTTGTCACTAGAGAGAACATTTGGGGAAGAACTTGATTAATGTGGCTTGCTAAGTTTTTATTTTGAGCTTCCTTTGTTCTTCTTGCTTTTCTCCCACCATTACGTAGCATGTAGCTATTGCTGAAAGAAATAATAAGTTCTAGTTTAGTACCATATATTCAGATGCAATATGTTTTACACAGGGAATCTTTTGGGAAGAAACAAACAGAAAATGCAATCTCTACTAATGAAAGAGTCACCCCACCTCCAAATAATAAAGGGAGCCCCGCTGTAGAGAAGAATGCTACTTTCGCAGCTGAAGAGGAAGCCACTGATGCTGTTGAGAGTAACAACAGAGGATACCAAACTCTGAAAAAAATCAACAGTGTGTGTGGAGAAGAGACTAAGCAAGAATTGTACCTTGCGGGGGACCCTTGGGCAGAAGTAAGTCCCACACAGAAGTCTATCAAAGACCTGGAGGAGAAGAGTAAGCTAAGGAAAGCAGAGACAGAGGAGGCCGGGACCCAGAGTTACTACCAGAGGTACACGGAGGAGAAGAACTTTGAAGGGTCAAAGGCAGCATATCTAGAAAGGAAGGGCGTATCCGAAAGGCCAAGCTGCCCAGGACCTTGTTTAGCTGAGAATGAGACCTCCTTTAAAAAAACTTTGGAACCTAGTCTCAGCCAAAGGTCAGTTGACCAAAATGCAAATGGCAAAGAAAAGGAAAAGAAGACCTCTGTGGTTACCCAGAGCGCACCGATATGCAGGCAGGAGAGAGGCCATCCGAGACGTGGGATTGACAAGGAGAGGGAAGTTGAACCGGTAGTTCAGGCCCAGGAAGAAGATCAAGCAGCCGTGTTCATTCAGAGCAAATTCCGGGGTTACAAGACAAGGCAGCAATTAAAGAAGGACAGGATGTCGTCTTCTTTGAAGAATCAAAAGGTTGTTGCAACACCAACAGAAGGAACAAGAAACACTCGCAGTGTGTGTCCTCATCCCACAAAACGTGAGGAAACCTATAATATCAAGATGAAGGATGACAAAGACTCAAAGGCAATTTTAGAAAAAGAAGCATGTGATTTGGCAATTTTTTCTAAACAGGTATGTGAATAAATGAATTTATTTACTATTTATTTACTAAAAAAATCTCTGGGCACTACATGATAACTGAATTGAACAAATAATTAATGATAATTAATAACTGGTAGATTGTTCCAGCTATGTTTATGAGACTGCAAACCTTTTTAATAAAATGTCTTAAGGATTGTGCTATTAAATAGCCATGAACTTTTAACCCAATTTACTATGATAAAAATAGTATAAAATATGATAGACACCTCACGCAGTAAGGATACTAGGTTTGTACAGCTTACTGAAATGCTGGGATTTGACAGTGCAAAGTTTGATGTATCTGCAAGATCTTTAATTAGAGCTACACAAATTTTTGTCTGAAGTTTTCTAAGTCCCCTAAAGTCTATGATTTCTCTCTTACTCAAATTTAAGTTCAGAAGACATAATTCTGTATCAAATTTAGATATGTAGCCATATTGGGCATATATGCAATTCAAGCGAAAGTCCATGTTACATCATGACAACCATGGACAGTAAGGAGTCAGAAAGAAAAACCGCGGAGAAAACTTTATTCTTGGATAACGCCTTGTGCCAGTGGTAGACATGTTTGCTCTGTGTCTACCACAGGAAGCAGTAGGTTTCAGGGCCTCTCATGGGTATGCCTGTACCACCGATAAATTAGTGATACAGAAAGATCACAGGAACCAGCTTCTAAAAATGCCAGTTCCAGTTCTTCCTTTCTCTTTAGGTATTTGACCTTAAGAAAATCACCTTATGTGCCAGCTGTTATTTTCTCCTGTGTAAAGTAAAGCTTTAACTAGATGACCTCTAAAATACATGAATTACCAGAGTAGTTAGTGGTGTATAGTAATACAAGAAATACAAGTAATAGAAGAGATATCAAAGAAGGATCGTCTGATACCCTGCGTCCCTAACCTCTGCTTTTTGTCTCTGATGGTGGCTGAGCCTATGAGAAAGCACAATAACTACCCTCGGACCCCTCCTTAGTGTTAGAGGTGTGGCCGGGACATCTCCAACTTCCAGCTGTCAGTAGCCATCTGCCATTGATTAATTTACCCAGCCCTTTCCTGTTCTTTTTTTTTTTTTAAGCATATGTAAATAGTGAGTTTAACATACATACAGTCCTTCTTTTCCCTGGTGCATAAATTTTCTCACTCCAAAGACCAAAGCAGGGATTAGAACCCAGACCTGCTATGCAACCGAGAAACTGCGGAGATGTTGCGGAGACATAGAATTACGAAGTCTCCCACCTAGAGCTGGCTAACACCACGGGAGTGGATTCGATTTTGTCCCTTCTCAGGGACAAAACTAGAGGCAGAAAAGCAGGAGCCCCACACTCTAGCTGGCAGGACAGCCATGTCACCAGAGCTGGGATGCAGAGGAGACAGAGGTTGAAGGTAGAAGAGAGGACCCAGATGAGAGCAGCCCTGAAGTCAGGCTCTCTGGGAGGCTGAGGCAGGAGAATCACTTGAGCTCAGGAGTTTGAGACCAGCCTCAGCAAGAGTGACACCCCGTCTCTACTAAAAATAAAAAAATTAGCCTGGCGTTGTGGCACGCACCTGTAGTCCCAGCTACTCGGGAGGCTGAGGCAGAAGGATCGATCGCTTGAGCCCAGGAGTTAGAGGTTACTGTGACCTAGGCTGATGCCACTGCACTCTACCTGGCATGACAGAGTGAGACTCTGTTTAAAAAAAAAAAAAAGAAAGACTGGAAAGGGAATGAGGGGTTTAACACAATCAAAGACAGCGGAGGGGTCCTCAGGTAGACACAGCAGAAGGGCAAGGATGGAAGCCAGCTCTCGGAAACCCAGGAAGGGGTTGATCAGGATAGAATTCTGTGGGTGGCCTGATGTGTCTGGCAGTTTTTAATGAAAAATGTGAGATGGCCAAGTAGCACGCACGGGAGGTTATGTCAAATGAGGGCTTTACCTCAGACCCAGGTTCGAGTCCCCAGGGATGTTAGGAGTTGATCAGCCCCCGTGTGCCTGAGGAGCTCTCTGCATCCTTTTCCTTGATTTAATCTGACACATGACCTTCTTTTTAGATATCAAAGTTATCTGAAGAATATTTCATTCTGCAGAAAAAATTGAATGAAACGATCTTGTCACAGCAACTGAAGCCACTTTATGTGGGTGTCTCTCCCCATAAGCCAATTAATAGACGGGTTTCTTCTCAGCAGTACCTCTCAGGTAAAAACCAGTAGCGTGAGAACTTCCTAAAGGGGAAGGAAATGCCAGATACTTTCTTTGTTTATTAGTTTCCCACCTTTATTCTTTGGCAGATTTGAGGTGTCCGTGCTCTGTCTTGGGGAAAACCTTGATTTCATTTCATATCTTATATGCAGACACACATTTTTCCAGAATGTTCTACCCACCTCCTATTAAATACTTTCTCTCACTTCATTTTCCTCCTCTTCTCATCTTTTTCTCCCAGCCCCTCCTTGTATTCACTGTCAAGGTCAATTTTTCTGAGGGGTGCTGTCCTGGTTTTTTGGCTCCTGGCTCGGAAGAATCATGATGTGACGGAGTGAAGACAGACATGAGCAACTCACACAGGGAGTTTTTGCTGTAGGCCGTTTAGCATGGACTGGAAAGTGAATGTATATTTTTTGAAGGAAAATGGGTCTATCTTCGTGAATGGAGAAGACGCTGGGGTCTTACCACCTTTTTGTTTTTATGTCTGTGTCTTATGATATGTTAAATTGTGGGTGGAATATTTATTGTTTTTCTGGGAAAAGGGTGGAGAGTTTTTAGAGCTAAGGGCCCTCCCCAATTTTATCCTTATAGAGAACTTTCAGGGCTTGCCATGACATTTGTACACTGTCGTGGTGCTTATGGGTGTGATTTTTACTATGTTAGTGTATGTTAATGGAGAAAAGTTTCCTTTGAACGTGAGCTCCCAGTTTCTGTGTACGCTCCTGGCCGGAAGCCCCTAACCTCAAGTTCCTGCTGTTGCAGGTTTGGTTTTAGATGTTCATTTTTGTCCCCCTCCTCTTTTTCTGTGGTTACTGCTGCCCACCTACAGCTGTCCCTAACATTCACTTTGACTAGAACTTGGCACATGACGCCACAAGGGAATGAGAAGGGGTAGTGTAGAGAGCGGGGCTGGGGTGCAGCTTTCATAGGAGAGAGTCAGCACCGACATATTTTTCTTTTGTCAACGTCTGTGACCTTGAGTATAGAGTACAGAAGATACACATCTCTGTTCAGATGTACAAAGCCTGATAAATGAGAAAGACCTTTATTAAATTTTCTTCTAATCAACCTCAGTCACACTGTGGCCCGTTATCCTAAACCCGTGGGGCATTCAGTCTCAGTGCCAAGTTCCTAGGACCTTACACACCACCGAAGGATCAGGTAGAGCCTGCAGTCACTGGTCATTTGCCCGTGACGGTGCTGTTGGGACACCCATGGCTCCTCTTCAAGTCTGGACACCCCGCTGCTCCCACGCCCTACAGGCGGCACCTGGAGACTGGAGTCTGGAGTCTCACCTTGTCCACGCCTGCTCCAGGTAGCCATCCCCTCTGCAATCTTATCACCTCCCCCTGGGACTGTCACCAAAAGGTTCAGCCTTGGGTCCCACCTTGCACCCTGAGCTGCCAAGGATAAACTCTAGCCACCCACCACCCTGAACTGGAATAATTGGTTAAAGAATTATTTTATTTGTTTTTATTAATCTTTCTTAAATGTATGTATAGCTCGCATTTATTTTAATGTTTAATATTAGAAGTGTTTTGGTCTTTATTTAAAAGTTTGGTGATGTTCTTGTGGACCAGAAATATGCCCTAGGAAGTTAACTCTTGTTTATATCAATTAGCCGATGGTAAAATTGGTTTTATTGTACGTCATTTGCTTAGTTGCAGTTTCTATGGACCCATCAACATTGTTAAGTGAGGACTTACTTATGATGATATGTCTGTTCAAAGAATTACCTTCAAAAAAGGTTCCAAGAACCCACAGTGTTTTAGGCAAATGCATTCAAACATCCATGGAACAGATAATTTCCATACTGTGAGATCTGTTTGATAAAAAAAAAAGAAAAATATAGAAAGTTGCCTATTTTATAAAGTTCATCTCTCCTAGAACAAAAGTCTGACAAATAACATTTTTTTAAAAAGCTATGGGTCAATCTCAGTTATGAATTTAGAGGTAAAACTCCTGATTGTAGTGCTAGCTAATGGAATGCAACAGTACATTAAAAACCTGTCCAAATATTAATATAGCATATCAAAAGGTCAAAAGAAAAAAGTCATCTTGATAAATGCTGAAATAGTTTTCAATAAAATCCAACACCCAATACTGATGAAAAGTAAAAACTCTTACTAAACTAAAAATAGAAGGATATGCTTTAACAATATGAAGAATATATTTCTTAAACCACCTGTCAACATCATAATTAACTATAAAATACTGGAAGCAGTTTCATTAAAAAGCAGGGTTAAGAGAAGGATCCTGGCAGGATGCAGTGGCTCCTGACTGTAATCCTAGCACTTTGGGAGGCAGAGGTGGGAGGATCTCTTAAGGCCAGGAGTTCAAGACCAGCCTGAGCAACATAGCAAGACCTTGTTTCTACAAAAAAATAGAAAAGTTAGCTGGGTGTGGTGGCGTGCACCTGTAGTTCTAGCTACTGGGGAGGCTGAGGCAGGAGGGTCACTTGAGCCCAGGAGTTTGAAGTTGTAATGAGCTATGATGATGCCACCGCATCTACCCTGGGCAATAGGGTGAGACTCTGTCTCAAAAAAATAAGTAAATAGAACAAAAATTAAAAAATAAAAAACAACACATTTTTATATAATTTGGAAATTTCTAGCTAATGCAATAAGACAACAAAGAGAAGTTTCTGAAAAGCATAACTATGAAAAAGGAAAAAATAAGAGTGTAGGAGTATTACTAGACAACATGAATTTTACATTAAAGACACAAACAACAGATCAAAATAATGATTTGTACTAGCAATAAGGATATATGATATAGATATACAGATACTCTGTCCCATAAAAATTTATAATGGAAAAAGAGCTCATTGGAAATCACAGCAAAAAATAATATAATACCTTGAAATAAACTAGCAAGAAAACTACAAAGAGACAAAAAAGAAGAGGCGCATAATGGAAAGATACATTGTGTTGCTGGACTGGAAGATAAGATATTTTAAACATGACCATTCTAAAATTACTTCCTAGGTTTTAAAAAAATTATATTCAAAATTTCTATGAGATTTTCTTTGGAACTTAAGAAAATGTCCTAAAGATCATTTATAAATTTCAGGAGAAAAAAGAATAACTATAAATGAGGACTTTCTTATTAGATAGGAAAATGAATAATCTAATGCTGTAATAATTAACACCATATGCCTCTATGTAAAACTCAATCACAGATTAATGGAACAGAGTAGCCATAAAATTGACGTGAATATTCATAAAAACCTGTCACTTACAAAAAGACACATCACAAACCAATAAGAAATGGATGAGTAATGCTTAAAATTTCTGTGATTTAGGAAGAAAACTAAGATAGATTATTACCTGATGGTGAATACCTAAATATTTCCCAGATGCATTAACCATTTAAACGTAAGAAGTAAACAAACAAACTGAAAGAAACCAGATGTTATGAACTTAGTTATTTCACAATCTCTGCTTAGAAAAGGACAAAGCATAAAATGTAATAAAAGGAGTTACGAAGAAAAACTGATAGATTTTTGCATAAACATTAGAACCTTCTAGATATTCCAAAGCATTGTTAATAGTTAAAGACCTGAAGACAAACTAGTTAAAATATTGAGAACAAATGTAAAAAGTTAATGTGTTTAATGTAGAAAGAGCTCTTATCATTAGGAAAAGCATTAATACTCCCAGTGGAAAAATGGTCACAAGTTGTTAATTTATTTACAAAGGAAGAAAGGCAGACAGAAAATAAGCATACACATGACAACTCTAGGAATAAAAAAAATTTCAAATTAAAACAAGTTACTAATTTTTTACTCGTCAAAATGGCAAGTATGAAAAAACATTTTAACAGTACTTAGAATGTGCTAATTTCATTATTCCCAAACATAATGGTGAGGTGGTGAAGAGTCAACATTTTGAAAGGTGATTTGGCAATATGTAAAAACAAAACAAAACAAAACACTGAAATAGTTTATATCATGGACCCAGTAAACCCACTTACTGGAACATAGCCTAAGGAAATAATCAGAGCTGGGAAAAAATGCAGGTACGTGGCAAGAAATAAAATTGGACAATAAGAGAATGATTAATAAGTAATGACACATTCATATATGGAATATTAACAGCCCTTAAAATTCATTTTTCAAAGAATAACCTTAGCAAACTGCTAGCAATCTAACTACAGAACAAAATATTGCAGACTTGGAATTGGAATACTGTAAATAGGTCAGTTTAATCTTTCAATACGTGAGGTGGTTCACTAACAAGAGCACCTAAACATAGAGTTCTAGAAAAGCCGAGTGACCAGTTGAGTAAGAAGAAGGTGCTCACTCTCCACTTTTCATCCCTTGCTGACTTCGTTCCGTATAAATTAAGAATCTGAATAATATTATTGCAACCTGGTATAGTGCTTCCACACCCAAATATGAGAAGACTAGACGAGTGTCATCTCCAGATAAGTCACCTTCGCTGCAGACTGTCTTGAGCCACACTGCAAGCTTTCTTGCTATCTCCTCTCACCAGTTTGTGACCAGACATGCTCCAGTAAGGAATGATGGCTTTTAAAAACTTCTGGTGTATTTCACCTGCCCTTGATAGGAATCAAAAACTCGTTTATCTACGTGTTATAAAGAATGAGCAGAGGGCAAGAAAAAAATGAATGTTGCATGTTTAAAATCAGAGAATGTTCTTCTAGTCTGTGTTTTTAAAAGGTCAGTCTAAGAAAATGACTTTGGACAGTCAAAAAGTAATTTTTTAAAGTTTGGATCTTTGGGAAAAATGAACGTAAGTTTTCATCTCAGGCTACATATCCAAATATTTTTTCAGATAAATTAAGATCAGCATCATTTTGAAAAATAGCCAAGATGCAGTTAGGTGCCTTAGATGCCACCCTTGAGTTTTCCTTATTGTCTGGGCAAGTGAGCATATATTTTTGTCATTTAACTGTATCCATAGTCCCGTCGACGGTCATACCCAGAAGACATGCTCACGGTGTTCAGCATGACAGCTCACGGTCCCCAACAAAGATGGCGCTCCCATGTGCTTCTGTCCTGGTGCCCTGTTTTGGTGACTGTGCACATATACGCAAGCTGGCTGGGAGTGAGGGGGTATTCTGACACCATGGGCTAGAACAAAACTCATTAGCCTTTGGGGACTCTAACCCATGAGCTCAGCACAATGGAGATGATAGAAGTAGATGGCAGTTATGTAGTGATCATGTCTAAAAGGCATGATCCAGATGGATGTATCTAGTGAGCTCACCCCCAAAACAGCCTGCTTTATCCTCCTGCCCCTCCCGTGCTGTAACCAGGAGAGGTGTGGGGGGCAGGCTGGGGCAGGGCCTTGCCTAGACCTGAGAGTGCAGTTGAAACACTGGAAGTTCAGTCTTCAAGGCTCTGGGTATTAGTGCAATACCCAAATCAGTGAGTGGCAAAAAGCTAAAAGCCCATGAGCCAAGGATACGTACAGGTGTAAGCCAGCCCTGGGGCGTCGGTATTCAGCTGGTAGAAAAAGAAGAGCCAAAGGAATGGGTTGTGTAGTTCAGAATGGGGGTGGAGACTGGTAGTTGCCTCTTGAGAAGGTCACAGAAGGCTGCGAGTCGGATCCCCTAAACGGTAAAGCATCCCCTAAGTTCTAAGGACACTCTGAGCAGGACAAGCACCTACCCTAACTCTTCACCTCAGGTTAACCTGAGAGAACATACCTACTGCACAGTACAAGCAAGAGGTCAAGTACAGGGCAAGCATGAGAACTGAACACGTCTCCAGGAGCTAATGAGGGAAGGCAGTGTGAGACAGAGAGGAGCCTCTTTGGAGCTGAGCTGCCCACCACGAGCTCAGGACCTGTGGGCAGTTCTCTTCGTGTCACGAGTGGCCAGCCTGGCTGAAGGGCAAGTTAGATGGATGGTGGAAACAGCAGCTTCTGGAAGGCAGGTTGCAGCCATGGCCAGAGTGAGTCTGCCTTTCACATGCAGCAGTGAAAATTCCTCCCTTCTAAGATTTCCTGTAGGTCGTTATATCACTTGAAGGTCACAGACTGTCAGGAGGAAATGGAAATTTACAAACACCAAAAAAAATGATTGCTTAAAGAAAAAATTACAGTAGCAAGTATTATATGTTTCTGTTCTGCGAATATCTGATTTAGACATGACATATATGCAAATTGTATTCTCCATGGATACTTAAGTAAAATAGTGTGATTATCATTAAGATGAGAATAATACTGAAACGTAATTTTCTAAAGCAAATATTGGCAATGAGTTTTAAATGTGTCTCCTTTCTTCTGAATGCAAAAATGTTGAGATGTTAGTCAATTCATTAGCCGAAAACAAAAAAGCATTTCTGATCAACTAAAACTTAATGAAATTATTACAGAGCTGTAACACAAATAGATATCTTACCTTCTGGCTATTTAATACAGCAATAATCTTTACAAGCTAATATTTATCATCCACGTCACACGAAATAGCCACAAACCTCATTATGCTAGTGCCAACATCGGTATGCTGCTGATAATTTGCGATTATAAATGTTTATGTCACTTTTGTAATTAAGGGGTTAGGATGATGTTAGTAGACAGCGTATGTATTCCCCCAAAGGGACAAAAATTCTCAGATCCATTAGAGAGCAAATAAACATATGCCTTTCTGAAATATTTGTATGCTGAGAAGCTCATGGGAGGTTTGCTCCTAAAAAAAAAAAATAGTATGAAGAAATTTAACCCAAGCAATCAGACTTTGTTGAAGTCTTCACCGTAATTTTCACTTGCTGGCTGCCCGCTTTTCGTGATAATATCTTAAGTGAGATTTAAGAATATTCAGCCTTCTGCTTTAATTTATCCTGGTGAAGAAAAGAAAGTCAATAATCTAACACTAAAGCAGATTAGATTTTCAGAAATTCTGGAAATTCAACACATTCTGACCTTTTTTATCTCTATAATACATACACACCCACATACATATTTATAATTTTGCATAAATATGACTATACCATGCATTCCAGGATTCTTTTTTAATGCAGTGCTTTTTTTCCTTTTCTCTTTTTTTCCTGTTTCATTCCCTCTGTTCCCCTCCCAACTCACATTACTCACCCCCAATGGAACCCTTATTATTAAACGTATCTTCATTCATATTTTTTGCAGATGTGAATACATGCACTTATGCATACATAACAGAGAGAGATTTTTATCATTGTTTTATATAAATAGGATCATAATGTAAACACTTAAGCAATTTGCTTTTCTCACTCAATACCTTGGCAGGAATCCTTCTGCATCAGCTATTAATAGTATAGCTATAATTTATTCTTTTTAATGGCTACATAATAGTCTATTTGTGAATCACAATAATTATATAACCATTTCCCTATTATTAGATATTTGCTTTGTTTCAATTTTTTTGCTACCATGAAAAATGTTGCAGTAAATGTCTTCGAGAATATTCTTGTATACTGGAATTTTAATTTTATGGGATAAATCTCCAGGGATGGGGTTATTGAGTTGAAAGGTATTTTTGCTTTTGATAGATTGCTCTCCTAAAGAGCTCTAACAATTGACATTTCCTTCAACAATTTGTGAGAATACACTTGTCCTGACATCCTGTCCATCCGTGTTATCCTTTTTTTAAAATCTTTGCCAATGTGTCCGGAGTAAAACGATACCTTATTATTATTTTATATTTCCTTGTTTGCTAGTAAACACAGGTTCCTTCCCATGCTTATTTGCTGATTTCCACTGCCAGTCACAATCGTTTATGTACAGTAGGTATAAATATTCATTGATCTGATTAGATTTGACTCGATGTGATTAGTATGGTTTGGGCCAATTCAGTTTCTCTGTGTATTTCTACATCTGGAGATTAGGAATCGTCACTGCCCCTTTATTAGATGCAATCATGATTTATTACTGCTTTTAAAGTCCTGCTAAGAAATAGATGCTCAGGTATCTGTTGAAAGCAGCCACACTCCGATAAGCCCCCACGCCCAGCTCCCACCTTCATTCTGATGTACGTGTCAAGCGGATGTTCTTGCACAAATGCAGTCAGGATGGGGTGATCAAGAATCGTGAAAAAAATAGAAATATTTAGTGAGAGGCCTGTCAGCTGTGCAAATATAAAGCCACTTGTAATGAACACCAGCAACCAAGCATGCAGATCACCAAAGCTCAGTGTCGCTCCAGCTTTGAGAACTTGGCTATATTGACAGAAAGAGCAGGAAAAAATGATAAAATTTATTCTTTCCTAGTCACTATTTTAAAGTCAGATCTGAAGATTCTAATGGTTTGAGGTTCTAAATTTTGGTGAAAGCCTAGATTAGGCTTTTAGAAAAGTCAACCCTGCAAATGCGCAGTCTCTCTATTTGGGCCATACGCAGGAGGTGGGACATTAAAATGAAGGCCACGCAGTGCCTGCGTGGCTGGGTCACCACGTGAGTCTGGGCACAGGGGCGGGGAAGGGAGAGCAGAGATTCTATGAGCATTATTATCTTTTTAAAGTTTCTCTGGCGGCTTTCACTCCTCGCCCCCTCTGTGTTCTGCACCGCTGTTCTCTACTCTGCAATACCAGGCTATGCGTTCCTTTCCTTCCTCCTCTGGTCTCCCCCCAGCTGCCAAGGTCCTAGACCACCAGCGAACTGGAGGAAAGCACGTGGTGAGGGCTGTGAGGGCTGGTCGGGGGAACACAGGCCTTTCCTCTTTCTCCCAGCTGTAGCTTCAGTTGCATGTAGATGATTTGTTATTTACCCCAGAAGGGAAGCATTGCTCGATAGAGGTCTTTGTCATTGAATTCTTGTTTATGATCACCTTTCTCACAGGTAACCCTAAAGGAGGAGAATCAAAAATGTTGAGACCCCCAAGACGACCCCGGAAACCCAAAACATTAAACAACCCTGAAGACTCCACATACTATTACCTGCTGCATGTGAGTGGCTCACTCTTCCTGTCGGGGGGAGCCGGAGCGTGCGCCAAGCCCGTGTGAAACTGGCTCCATTAGCCTGTCACAGAGGAAGGCCTGACAGAAAGAGACAACACTTCGTTTCCTCTTCACGGCCCTCCCCTGGCACTCTGTCCTCCTCCAGCCCTTCTCCCCCACGCGCAAGCCCCTCCCATGGTCGTGCACCCACGTGTCCTCCCAGCAGCTTCTCTGCTGGTCCATTGGTCTGAGCTGAGATGCAAATATCACCCAGAAAGAGAACTCCCTCATGGCAGGAGCTCCCCAGAGAGGGCCCTTAATGCAAATGGATGGGTTATGGTGAAAGTAGAATAAGGAAGGGGAGAGATAGATGTTTATTGAGCATCTTTTAAATTCTGGGCCTAGAGTGAGGCATTTTCACTTCCACTGTGATGTCTAATTCTAGAAACAGCTCTTAATGTGGTACCCACATCTCATGCATCAGGATTCTGAGACTGAGATAAGCACGTCTTAGCTGTCGGGGCCATTAACTTTATTGAGGTCTCTGACTGTCACAGTTCGCAGCATGAGAACTCGTCGGCGTCAGCCCTACTAGCCCATTCCTCTCCCAGTCCTGTTCCCCGCGGTGCCACCGTCATCTGCTTGGTTTCCTACACCGAGAACCTGGGAGTCGTCCTGGATCTTGCCCTCCCTCTCATACCCGATGTCTAATCGGTTGCTCTAAATTGCGCTTGTACCTGCGAAAGCTCGCTCCAGTTCACCTCCCTCCTCTAACCTCCCAGCAACTATTTCGGACCATCGTCATTTCTCCGGAATATTTCAGGCCCCGGCTAAATGCTGCAAGTCTCATCCTTTCCAGCCTGCCCCAGAAAATTTCTCTAAACCCTGAATTTGATCATGTTCCTCCCTGGATAGTCCCTTTAATGGCTCAGCAACTCCTTCAGCATAAACTCCAGATTCCTTCCAAGGCCTTCCTCACCTGACCGGGACTGCACTTCAGCTTGTGTCCGGGCTTGCCGTGTCCCCTCGCCGTGTTCCCTCGTGGTGTCCCCTTGCCAGCGGGCAGCGTTCTCTCATGCTCCCGAGGCCTTCGCATCCGCCGCTGCCTCCGTTTGCAATACTTATTCTCTCTTCCACTCCCGCTGCCACGGTGAGAGAGCCGCACTTCTCCACGCCCTGGAGAACCCAGGGAATGTGCTAATACCCGGAGAATTAATTGGAAATACGTTTCCCACCTCCAAGTTAGCCGGTGTCTTCTAGTCCTTTCCCTGCTCCCCAGTGACTTCTCTTCAGTTTGCACAGCAGTCTTCTCTCCCTCCTGGAGCTGCCCACGATTCAATCTTGCATTCTCTTCCCCTCTCACTCCCTTTGGACAATCCCATCAGCTGCCATGACCTCAGTTACTGCTAATTTCTGAGTCTTCGTCCCTGGCTTAGATCTCCCTCTAGCTCCAGAATCAAATATCAAACTGCTTGATGTTTGTTTTATGTAATCTACATTGACGTGCACAGGCACCATATATAGATATGTACACACACACACACACACATATCCGTGGTGCACACACAGCTTTGTGGAGATATAAGTCACGTGCCGTACAACTCACCCCCTTACAGGTACAACTAAATGGTTTTTAGGACAATCATGACCACAGTCAATCTTACGACATTTTCACCACCCCCCAAAGTAACTCTGTGCTCATTAGGAGTCACCCTCCATCCCCTCCCCACCTCCCACCAAGCTCTGGTGATCACCAATCCACTCTCTGTCTCTATAGCTTTGCCTGTTCTGGACATTTCATATAAATAGACTCACACAGTATGTGGTCTCTTAGCAAAAATCGACTATTTTACAAGCCAGTAATCTGACTATTACCCTGCCTCCTTTCTCATCTCCCATATCCAAAATCTACCTTGTAAATATCTCTTGAATTTCTGTTGCCCTCCACGCCCTGTGCTAATGCCATCTTCCAGGCCAGCGTTTCTTTCCAGTATTTCTGCATCACTCCTCGTACTCGTCTCTTGGTCTCTCGTTTTCCCCTCCTCTAACTAACACATCTTCCCCACTGAAGCCAGAGTTGTGTTTCTAAAATTAACATCGATCATGCTACCCCTGCCCGCCACCGTCACTGGAAGACTTTCCAGTTACTTCCCACTGTCCTAAGATACAAAGAAAGGCCTGTCGGAATCCGGCCCGCAGCTTACCTTTCCGTCCTCAGTCCCTGATATTCATTCATCCCTTCAAACTCCCCACTTTAATCATTCTGCCTCATAACTTGCTTTCTCTTTTTCAAAATGCCATAGACATTTGCCCTTGGACACGCTCTTTTGTCACCCTCGAACACACTTCCTCTTCCTCTTCTCATTCGTGACACAAACACCCTCAGGCTAGGTGTCTTTTTCTTCAGGAAGCCTTCCTGACACTCCCACACCCCAAGGGAGCTCCCCTGTGTCCTCCCTCAGCAGTTAATACTTCCTAGCATGACACTTTGTCATGCTAAAGAGGGAATGATGTGGCTTCCTGGCCTGACACGTAATAGGCATGCAGTGCATGGCAGTTGTATGAATGAGGTCAATGAAATAAAAGAGCAAAATACAATTGAGAGTAAATTGAGAAAAGTCCAAAGTTCCAGATACCTGCATTTGACAGTTACCTTATAAGGGGTACAGATTAAGAAAGTATATTGATTTTTTTTATAGTGCTCAAAAAAAAAAAAAAGGAGCAAATAATCAGACACTCGTTTATATAGCTAAATAGAATAGCAGAGAACAAGGTTAGAAATTAGCAAACATTCCCCAGTAACCCTGAATTTAAGTAGTAAATGATGCTCAATGACTTTTATGAAGCGCAACTAAACTGATGATTATAATGGTTTCAACAACAGATACTGTTCTGAATATGAGAAATTGTAAGACTTGAAATGAGGTGACATGTTTATCACTGATGTGAGAATTATGGAGTAGATTCTGAGCCTCATGAATCTGTCCCTGCCCCCAAGAAGCAGCTTACTTTGTCGTTGCACTATTGCCTAGAAATGGATATAAAGTATTTTAATGCATCCTAAGTTATTAGAGACTAGGATACTTTTTCATAATTCTTTTAAGTCTTGAAATCTGTGACTTCAATGAAAAATAAAACACAGAAAACTAGTATATTATTATAATTGAAAACACCCTCCCGAGGATTCGGGGTGCTACAAGTAAGTGAAATTTATAGCTGTAATGGGGACCCACTTCCTTGAACCACCAAAACACTTTCTGTAATTTTAAATGGTTTTCATGAAAATCTTTCAAAAATATATTAAACCGCATACTTTAAACCTTTTCTTGATGACCCAAGGTTACTATAGTGAGGGGAAAAAAATGCCTGTATTTGACATTTTTAATTATTATGGATACATAGTAGTTGTACATATTTATGGGGTACACATGACATTTTGATACAAGCACATAGGGTATAGGGATCAAATCAGGATAATTGGGGTATCCATCACCTCAAGCCTTTATCATTTCTTTGTGTTAGGAACATTCCAGTTCCATTCTTTTAGTTACTTTGAAATATACAATAAATCATTGCTAGGTTTTATAGCAGCACTGTTCAAACTGTTTGTATTGTATTCGGACCTACGTGTACCAGAGAGGCTCCCCGACTCCGTGTCTGAGGCAGGGCCCCGTCTCTCTGTCTCTCCCTGGCCCGCTTCATCTTTCTTCAGAGCATTTATAAAAATTCTCTACTTGTTTCCTGACTCCCCGCCGTAGACCAAAAGCTCCATGAGGGCAGGGTCTTTGCTCACTGTTAACAGCCAGGTACTCGGAACGCCATGCTGCCGAAAGTGGCTGCTAGAGCACTATTCATTAAATAACAAACGAGCGGTGCTGAGGTGTGGAAAATCATTTCCCTCACCCTTGGCCAACACAAACATCATCTGCACTTCCAGTTGTTTTACCTATTTTTATAAATTTTGTTTCTCTTTGGATGTCACTTCTTACGATGCTCAGTCTGGATGCCTTACCATCAGTACCGGCTCTCTCCTGTGATGTGATGCCTTTCATCTCCTGTATCTAGGAAATGTTGCCGGTGTTGTGCAAAATCAGGGCGAGCAAAGCCCCAGAACGTGCGGAGCAGAGAGCACCCGCTGAGCGGGCAGACCCCATGCCACCGTCAGCAAAATGACTCAGGGCCAATGGTTTCCCTGAAAAATGAGTAATTGAACGCGGTCCTATCCGAAGTCCTTTCCAGTCTTACTCTTCTCTCCAGTACTTTTCCTGAACTAAGACAATAGCTAGTTTGGCCACTTCGGTCCTTGTCTTTTATTTCTGTGTTTTGGCTCCTTCTGCATCCTTGTGAAGCTCTCCTAAATAAAGTGCTAGTGTATTTCCAAAAGCACAGTAAGACTGTGTCCACCATGATGTCTGGATCTGAATTTTAAAGTTTTGGCATAAAACGCATTTATGTCAGACGGGGTTGGGGGGGAGTGTGATGTACCCGGTTAAGGAGCAGATTCTTCCAAGTCCTCCGAGCTAAGACCTCTGTTCTTTCAAAGGCCTTCGAAAGAAACACCCTCACCAGAAAATCTCATGGAGGCATTTTCATCTTCTCTCTCTCTCTTCTTTACCCTAGTTCTACAGGAAACTGCCATAGGACATTTGCTTCTGTGTTTTCATTTCACATTTCAAGTTTTTAATTTATACTTTCAAAACTATAATTGAAAACATTGTGCATCTTAGCAATAAATGCCCCCAATATAAATCCCCATGTGATAAAATTCTTATAAATCCTTCCCCTTGAGGAATGATGTGCTTTTTTTTTTCATGATGAAGGACATGGTTTAATGTATCTTCATTCCCTTTTAGTCCCCGCTGCTAGGAAACTAAAAGACAAACATAAGGCCCCACCTGAATACACCTGTTCTTTTGCCCTCTTTGTTTCTCATTTACAACTTCTACTTTATCACTTTGACCACAGAACTACTTCTATTATAAGCCATCTTAAATAATTTTTGGAAAAATGTATTATTGAATTATATTTCATTAAAATATTCTAGCATAGTCAAGAATAAAATAAGCATGGACAGTATTTCCTTTTCTAGAAATTCCCGTAGCTAAGAACCAACTTACAGACAGCACCTCCCAGAAGGACGTGCTGATCAAATACAAAAAGGGGTTCTCACCAGCTTGAGATTCAAGGGCAGAATATTGTGTGATTCTTGGTTGTATAAAGGGCATCTCTGTCGCTCAACATAGTGCCATCATTTAAGCATGACTTTGGATTATAGATGATTGTTACCAAGGACAAAAGGGACTTGTTTTCAGGGGTAATGGATCAGGGAGGTGGGACGTCTGTAGGAAACTAGTAGTGATGTCATATTAAAGCAGCAACGACCACCACAACAAACACCACTCTGGGCCCAGGGATCATTAACTGAACTGCTAGTGGCCACTGTGCCTGTGTCGGTCACATAATTATATGTAAGCACCTCGTAGCCTAGGGCATTAGATCAAGAATGTAAAATAAAATGAACTGAGAAGGAGGACAGGAGTGTCACTGTTATCCTGTCCCTTCCATCTTTCTCTCCCAAGTGGTCTCCTCCCAGACCTGCCACATCAAAGCACCCAATTCTGCTTCATGCACCCACTAACATCCACACCAGTAAGGATAACAGACACCGTGAACTGTTAGACTCATCCCCATTTGAGAGTATTGCAAATGATAAGTCATGAGGAAAAATGATTTACTGTGTCTCTAAAAATAGTGGGGAAAACCCTCAATATTTACAAACCATTATTAATTGCCATTTTATTATCTTGCACTTTTTGGTGCCACAGCCAACATGATGTCTACAGTAGGGTTTGCACAATTATAATGTCTTCAATGGGTTCAAGGTGAGTGTGGTATTTGTTTTCTCAACCTAGAGGACACACATGCTCTCTTAACATGTGAATACATGAGCTCAAATGTATCAAGGCAGCACACAAAGAAACACCTTACTTAATGCTACAGTACTAAAGGTGACATTGCTTTGTTTCTAAGCTAAAATGTAGTACCATTTTGTTAGTGTTCAAGCTGAAGTATTGAATAAAATATATCTAATTATTTCCATACTTAAATATCTTAATTTGTGCCTTGATACATAAAGTTATCAACTATGCAAACATTGTGCAAATAAAATATATGTATCATCTCTGCTGCTATGTTCATGCTACAAATGGGATCCTACAGGTTCAGGACGTCCCAGTTCCATTCTTTTTATGGACTGTCACACCTGTCCTCCACATCCACCCATCTGCTTTGCCTCAGACAAGAATGACATGTAAGCAAGACATTAAAATAGCCTGATTAACCTGCTTAAATCACAACTGCACTTGTGATGGAGAAATGTGCTTCCCAGAAATTTTACAATTTGCTCCCATTTCTGGGCAAGTAGACCTTACGTAACCTCGTCCATATTGACCACTGTGCGGTAAGCACTTTCTTCATTTCAGTTCAGCCTTGGTCAAAATAATCAGAAATTTATACTAATAAAATTTGAGTGAATTATATTTCTTTAAACTTAAAATACTGTATCTACTTGCTTATTTCTAACTTAATTTTTTAGGAATAAATGTATTTGCATATTAAGATTAGAGTAATATATCAATTATATTAAGGTCATAATATTACATAGCTCTTTTGAATTCTTCTATTCCCTTTAGAAGTCAATCCAAGAAGAAAAACGAAGACCCAGGAAAGACAGGTAATTATTATTTCTATATTTCAATAAGTCATCTTATTCGAACAAAAATATAAATTCATATGTTCAAATTATGATTAAAAATCACCTAATCTTATGTGGATAAATTTGGAAAGTGATATGCTCTCAAAACATATTATAAGATGTGGTTTGTATGTAATTCATAAGTTCTTGCCTATTGGAAAAATATTGAGCCTGTGCAGTACATACACTAAGAACTCAAATATGTTTTGAATCAATTGTACTGTCCCAATGTACAATTTGCTTTTCTTAGTCCATTAAATGGCTTTACTTGGGCAATTTGGACAGCCCATATCCATGAACTTTCTTTCCCCAAACTTTTTTTGGCTTTCTGTTCTTCAGAACATGCCAAATCTTGCTTCTTACAATTTTTATGGGTTTGTTTAAAAAAGATAAGGTTGGTGTCACCTTCAGGTGTGGCACACTTAGATTCTCATTAGTCTTCTTTTTCTATTAATATAATATTTCAGTCTGTCAATATTTTGCTATTTTAATATACCACTGTTGTAATCAATATTCATGTCAACTAATTTCCAGACAGCGCTAACAACAAGAGTCAGAGTTCTAATTTATGAATCGGTGCCATTCTGAAAGTTCATCTATAAATTGGCATCTAGAACTTGAAAAACATGTTTTCCTGGAAGCACTGTTAACACCTGGTGGTTTCCAGATCTTCCTTTTTTCCTTCTATGAAATCCGACTGCAGATACTGAGCACCACAGGAACCAGACTATGGCCTAAGTAGATCCAAGAATTAAAATGAGTGAGGACACACCCTTGAGTGCATGCCATGGGCAGGTATTATAATCTAGTAGAGAAATTAATCCCATAAAGACCAACGGGTAGAGGGAGTACAGAATGTTACCCATGAAGGAGGTAAGTTAAGATCATGAAATCTTATGTGTATCAATGTACCCGATGGCTGATAAAATTTGAAAATGCTGTGTGTTAGCACAAAAAAAGCCAGATTTTCTGATAATGGCCCAAGAGTCAGTAGTGAACTCTGATCTAAACTGGCCAAAATGAAACATCATAATTACTGGCTATTCTAGTAACTACTACTTTTGGTGTCAAGTTACATGTGACAGAACCAGGAAAACCTACTCCAGCAGCTAATGCTCTATTCAGGGTAAGAGATGAAGGTTTTTCTTTATATTTATGGTGTGTACTGTTTTTGCACATTTTAAGGCTTCCCCAATTTTTATTGACATGTATGTGTTACTTCTAAATTTATAGTAAATACTTTTAAAGAAGGAAACAAGCATCCTGTAAGTTTCAGTGAGTAGAAAATGAGATTGATGCTATAGTGTGTTTATGTGTTCGTTTACAGTCAGGGAAAATTATTAGATTTGGAAGATTTCTATTATAAGGAATTTTTGCCCAGTCGTTTTGGACCAAAGGATCATAACCCTAGTTTAAGAGAACGAAGACCTCAGCAAGAACTCCAGAATCAATGTTTTAAGGCTAATGAAAGGTAATAAACTATACTTTAAAGTACAGTATTTTCAATTTTATACTGACAATTCCATTTCTTAGCACTTTGACTTATGTGTGGACAAATGACAAAGCATTCTGATTGACTTTTGCATCTTTTGAGTGATACGTTGTTTCCAAGTAAAATCATAAGTATTATGGTAGAGTAATCAAGCATCTCAGTTTTCCTAGCAAAAAGTCAGTTTATGCCCATTGCGTAATTATTAATAGTATCCCCTTTAAAAAGTACCTCAGTTTGGATGGTCAGTTATATGGTCAAACTAATTATAAGCAATATGCCATATCCAAAATCTATGTTCAAGCTCTAACCAATATAATTTTAATCATTTATTGTTCCTTTATTATGATGGTAATTCCTCAGAATCAGTAATGTCAGACCCAAAAATACTTGAGAGAAAGATTCATGGAAAACTACATATTTTGGATTTGATTTCCCACCCTGCCACTGACTTTTTCATACTGCTTACTTATTTTGTAAATTATTTACTACTTTGGGGATTTTATTTTCTTTCCCCAAAAAATAGCTGTGAAATTTTGAGACCAAGGTACGTAACAAGGTGGAGACACGGCACGGGAGAAATGGGAGCGGTGGCGGGCAGCGCACAGATGTTTATCCAAAATCCCGAGGGGACGTCTGTCATCCCAGAGCCCTCAGACCCCCCTGTGGTGTGACATGGTGGGTAAGAGAAGAGGTTTTAGAGTCAGACAGTTTTAGATTCTTATTCCGTTTCTGCCACTTAGTAGTTGAGTGACCTTGCTCGTGTGACCCGACCTCTTTGAGCCTTGCTCCACACGTGCAGAAGGATTTGCTGATAGCTGCCTCGCCATGTTGTCGTGGAGATTCAATGAAACGATGGCAGACATAACACTGCTCGTGGCAGAGGAGGAGTGTCCTACAAATGGCAGCTCTTGTCACCCTTATTGGCTTTTGAGAATCCACCTGAGCTATGATTTTGCTCCTTGTCTCCAAAAGAAGATGTGCTCTTCCATCTTGGGGTCAAGAACTCTAACTTATGGCTGGGTGTGGTGGCTCATGCCTGTAATCCTAGCACTCTGGGAGGCCGAGGCAAGAGGATCACTTGAGCTCAGGAGTTCAAGACCAGCCTGAGCAACATCGAGACCCCGTCTCTACTAAACATAGATAGAAAAATTAGCCGGGCATGATGACACGTTCCTGTAGCCCCAGCTACTCGGGAGGCTGAGGCAGGAGGATCGCTTGAGCCCAGGAGTTTGAAGTTGCTGTGAGCTATGATGATGCCACTGCACTCTACCCAGAGCAACAGAGCAAGACTCTGTTTTAAAAAAAAAAAAACAAAAAACTAACTTTTTGGAGCTTGGAGATGAACCACAGAGTTCTATACGGGAGAACACCAAATGCCAGAAAGATTAAGTGACTTGGCCAAGGTCACACATTGGATTAGTGAACTAAAATCCAAGATTTTTCACTTCCTGCCCAATTGCTTTGCACTGCCTCACCTGCTTCCCATTTTAGCAGCCCACTCTGCCTCTTCTCCAGTATAATTGCCCCCACCTACACACGCATACCTGCCGTAAAGCCCTGAAATACTGCCTGGTGTTTCAGTGATGCTATGGATATGTGCTTAGTATCCCCTAGAATAAGAATGCTAGCAGCTGGCACTGGTGGAACGCCTACCTTGTGCTGGGCACCATGCTGTTGTCTCCTGTAATCCTCGTAGCAACCATGTGAAGCAGTTGTTGTTATTGCCCCATTTTATAGATGAGGAGGCTGAGTCTATAAAGTCTGGTGAAATCAAAGAGTCACCTAGACAATAAGTGATAGAGTCAGAATTTGAACACAGGCCTTTCTCAGTTCAGAGTTGGTGAACTTGACCATTGTACAGCATTGCCACCCTACGCAGAGCACCATGGTGCTGGGCGTGTGAGGAAGGGGTGGGTACGACGTGCGTAACATGTGGTCCTTGCCTTCAAAGAGCTTGACACTCGAGGGAAGGTGTATTGATAGAGCAAAGCTAAACAACATAGCTCTAAGGGGAGATTTTTCTAAACTAAGGAAGATTATAGAGACAAAGTAGCCGAACGCAGTGAATGAACGTGGATAGTTTCCTGGATTTGAAATAGAAAGCAGAAAAACAGTAAAACAGCTCTAAAGAACATTTTGAAACAATTGGAGAATGTGAGACTACACTATGTGTTGGACAATGTGCTGCACAAGGAATGTCTTTGTGTTTGTGAACATCCCACGTACCCAGGGGAGTGTGAGTCAGCGTCAGTCAGTCTGGGAGTCAGGGCAACAGCAATGGTGAATTGAGTGCCTCACGGACTTCTTTTAATTGACAAATAAAAATTATATACATTTATGGTGTAGAACATGATGTTTTAAATATGTATACATGTGGAATGGCTTAATCAAACTAATTAACATATGAATGTCCTCACATACTTAATATTTTTGATGGTGAGAAGACTTAAAATCTACTCTCTCGGCAATTCTCAAGTATACTTTGTTATTAACTCTAGTCACCGTGTTGTACGATAGCTCTCTTGCATTTATTCCTCCTGTCTAACAGATATTTTGTATCCTTTGACTAACGTCTCCGTGATACCACCACCACCGTCACCACCAAGCCCCTAATAGCCACCATTCTACTCTCTGTTCTGTGAGTTTGTCTTTTTCTAGATTCCACATAGAAATGACATCACACAATATTTGTCTTTCGGTGCCTGACTCATCTCACTTAGCATAATGTTCTTCAGGTTCATTTGTTTTGTCACAAATGGCAGGATTTCCTCCTTTTTTAAGGCTGAGTAACATTCCATCACGTATACGTACCACCTTTTCCTTATCCATTCATCCATTGTCACATACTTGGGCAGATTCCGTGCCATGGCTGTTGCAAATCATGCTGCAGTGAACATGGGAATGCAGATATCTTTTCAACACACTGATTTCATCTCCTTTGGCTGTATACCCAGAAGTGAGATCGCCGGACCATGTGGTAGTTTTATTTTTAATTTTTTGAGCAATCTCCATACGTTTTTCCATTATGGCTGTACTAATTTACATTCTCACCAACATCATGCAAGGGTTCCCTTTTTTCCACACCCTCAACAACACTTGTCATCTTTTTATTTTCATCTTTTTGATAATAGCCATTCTAACAGGTGTGAGATGATATCTCATCATGGTTTTAATTCGCATTTCTGCGATTAGTGATGCTGAGCATTTTTTTCATGTACCTGTTGGCCATTTCTATGAGAAACATTCTTTTGAGAAATGTTTATTTGAGTCCTTTGCCCATTTTTAATTGGGTTATTTGTGGGGTTTGGGGAGTTTTTTGTTTTTGGTTTTTTTTTTTTTGTTTTTTTTTTTTTTTTTTTTTTTTTTTTTTTTTTTTTTTTTTTTTTTTTTTTTTTGCTAAGTTGTATGCATTCCTTGTATATTTTGGATATTAACCCCTTATTAGATGTATGGTTTGCAATTATTTTCTCCCATTTCATGGGTTATCTCTTGACTCTGTTGGCTGTTTCCTTTGCTCTGCAGAAGTTTTTCAGTCTGATGTAATCCCATTTATCTATTTTTGCTTTTGTTGCCAGTGCTTTTGACATCATACCCAAAATATCATCACCCATACCAATGCCATGGTGCTTTTCCCCTGCATTTTCTTCTAGTATTTTTATAGTTTCAGGTCTTATGTTTAAGTCTTTAATCCATTTTGAGTGGATTTTTGTGTGTGGTGTGACATAAAGGTATGATTTTATTCTTCTTCATGTGGATATCCAGTTTTCCCAGCACTATTTATTGAAGAGACTATCCTTTCCCCATTGTGTGTTCTTGACATCTTCATTGACAATCAAAAGACTGTAAATACTGAGTTTATTTCTGGGCTTTTTATTTTGTTCCATTGGTCTATGTGTCTGTTTTTTTGCTAGTACCATGATATTTTAATTACTATAGCGTGGTAATTTAGTTTGAAATCAGGTGTTGTGATGCCTCCAGCTTTATTTTTTATTTATTTATTTTTCTCAAGATTGCTTTGGCTATTTGGGGTCTATTGTGGCTCTATATAAATTTTGGGATTGTTTTCCCTATTTTTGTGAATGATGTCATTGGAATTTTGATGGAGATTGCATTGAATCTGTAGATCGCTTTGAATAGTATAGACATTTTAATAATATTAATTCTTCCAATCCATGAATACAGGGTATCTTTCTATTTATTTGTGTCATCTTCAACTTCTTTCATCAGCATTTTATAGTTTTCAGTGTACAGATCTTTCACTTCCTTGGTTAAATTTATTCTTAAGTATTTTTTGGTAGCTATTATAAATGGAATTATTTTCTTGATTTCTTATGTGGATAGTTCATTGTTCTTGGAGATTTTATTTTATTATTTTTTCTTTAAAAGACAAGGTCTCACTCTGTTGCCAGTGCTGGAGTGCAGTAGCACAATCATAGTTCACTGCAGCCTTGAACTCCTGGGCTCAAGCAATCCTCCTGCTTCAGCCTCCTGAGTAACTGGGACTACAGGTGCGGCCCCCATGCCTGGCTATTTTATTTTTTAATTTTTTGTAGAGACAGGGTCTCACTATGTTGCCCAGTCTGGTCTTGAACATCTGGCCTCAAGCATGTTCTTGTGGATGTTAAAATGAATAAAAGCTAGTGGCAGGTAATCAGTGATTAGAGAATGGCATCAGAGGGAAACAAGAGTGGGGTGTCTCTTGGGCAATAGTAAGAGATGTGGGGTATTTAGGGCATAGCTGGGTTTTAATTATGGCAAGAAGATAAATGGAGGATGGAAAAGGAAAACATTAGAAGGAACACCAGTGCCTCAGTTAAGGGATGGGAGAATCAGGAAAGAAGTATCAGCAGAAAAGAGGCAAAGGGATACATGGGGAAAGCACGAAATATGAGCCCTACAGACCTGTGTTTGAATCCTTACTCCACTCCTTACTGGCTGTATCAACTGGAATCAGTCTGCTTCCTCATCTGTAGAGAGAGAACAAGAAGAACCTAAGGCCTTGTCGCCCTGAGTAGAGTGCAATGGAGTCATTGTCATCGTAGCTCACAGCAACCTCAAACTCCTGGGCTGAAGCAATCCTCCTGCCTCAGCCTCCCGAGTCGCTGGGACTACAGGCATATGTCATCATGCCTGGCTAACTTTTCTACTTATAGGAGAAATGGGATCTTGCTGTTGCTCAGGCTGGTCTTGAACTCCTGAGCTCAAGCAATCCTCCTGCCTCAACCTCCCAGAGTGCTAGGATTACAGCACTATGCGTGGCCAATACTTAATGTTCATATAACAGAAATCAGCTGAACAGGTATAAAAATTCAAGTCAGTAACTCAAAAGATGATCTACTCCATCAGTAGCCACTGTGATGACACTTGCACCCTTTCCTGTCAAGTGTACACTGAGTTTGAGATGCCTTGAAAGACCTTGCCAAAAAGTTTGTCTTCTTTCAATTCCCTATTCGGAATGGACCAGAATAAAGGCATATTCCATCCACAGACCGAGTTCTACCCCTCTCCTTTCATTAATATTTGCATTCATTTGCATACGCCTTCAATGTCCTTGGCTTTCTCTCTCCCTCATGTATATTCAACTGGCAAACTCCAGTGCTGGGTAAAGCCAGCTTCCCACCCCATCTCTACCCACACCCACGTAGCTGAACATGGCTAGAGAAAAGCACAATCTAATCTCACTTAAAATGTGTGGCCACGCACCTTGGGCAGACCCTTAGAGTTATTTTGCAATACTACATTTCCCTAAAAATCCATCATCCCACTTTCCCAGTCCACTCTTTCAGACTTCCTCTTCTCTCCTCAAACCCTCAAAATTTCCTCACTCTCAGCTGACAGTCTTCTTTTAACCCAGTAACAGATAACAGACGCACGCAAAGTCTATCGACCTTCCTACCTCCTACTCGTATACTTCCCTCAGGATACTGCGTGCCACCTTTCTGCTCTGCTAGCTAAGGCTAAACCTTCCCTTTGTGCACGAAATCCAAGTGCTTCCATGTACTCAAGTGCATGGTCCTGCAACTGTCCCCTCTCTCTTCTGTATCTTGAATGTTTGTTCTCTCTACCAAATCATTTCTGGCAATCCGTGAGCATGATGTAATCAGACCC
>RJWJ010009278.1:0-50483 GCA_004363605.1 Indri indri
AGTGATAAGTGTACTAATAGAAATGTATGTATTAATAACAAAGATGAAAAATTAAAGAGAATTGAATCTGGTCTTTGGATCTCTTTTGGTTGGCTCTCATATTTAAAGATATTTAAATTTTCTTCTTTTTTAAATGAGAAATGTTTACATAAATATCTGGACTGGTAGCTTCTTGAAAAATAGGTAGATTTGGTAACTCTGGAGCCTCACTTTGGCACAGCAACCATCTGCTGTAACTGAGCAGTGACTGCCCCTACACAGGCCATGCTTTCAGACTTTACAAGGGCCCCTTTACAAATATTGCTGTCCTGCTTGGACCCATGTAGGAATTTTAGCTTGTGATCCCTGAACACAGAGAAGGCTTTTTGATTCAGAAATTTACATTTTCAGTCTAATTGGTTCCTTCTGAACTGTAAGAACAGTTAAGATTTAAGCTGTTGATTGGGAGTGACTATAAAAGTAAGCTAGTGCCAATGCATCTTTAAACATGTTAGCTTGAAACAACCTCAAAATTATTGATAAACTATCATGTATTTAAAGACCATTAACGAAGGGACATTTTTCTTTTTGAAGATAGAGACGTTATTCTGCTATTAGAGAAATGGGAACTCAATGGAGAGAAACTACTAAGCTGTTAAAAGGAAATGAAGTCCTTGTAGTTTCTGATGTCTGAATGCATCTAAGGGTTAAAAACGATTAAAATACCTTTCCTTAATTAGCTTTCTCCTTCTCTACATTCCTCATATGCTGTAAGATGAATCAGTACCATTAGCCTTTCAGAATTGACCTGATTAATTCCTTGTTATTACCTAAGAGTAACCATAATGAAACATAGTGAGTCTATTCTTTTTTAAAAATAACAACTTTATTGAGACATAATTCATATAGTATAAAATTCACCCTTGAAAATGTGCAATTCAAATGATTTTTAGTATATTCAGAGTTGTGCAACCATCACCGCTATCTAGTTTTAGAACATTGTCTCGCCCACAAAAAACCCCGTTAGCAATCATTCCCATTCCCTTCTTTTCCCTAGCTTCAGGAAACCACTAACCTACTTTCTGTGCTGCCTTTTGTGTCTGACTTCTTTCATTTAACCTAATGTTGCCTAGGTTCATCTCTGTTGTAGCATGTATCAGTACTTCATTCCTTTTGTCGTCTAATAATATTCCATTGTATGAATATATCACATTTTGTTTATCTATTCATCAGTTGGTAAACATTTGAGTTGTTTCCATTTTTTTGGCAATTATGAATAATACTACAATGAAAATTTGTGTACAACTTTTTATGGACAATATTTTCACTTCTCTTAAGAGTGGAATTGCTGGGTCACATGGTCACTCTATGGTTAAATTTTTGAGGAACTGGCAAACTGTTTTCCATGGTGGCTGCTCTATTTTGAAATCCCACAAGCAATGTATGAAGGTTCCATTTTCTCCATATGCTTGCCGAAACTTATTATTCATCTTTTGATTATAGCTATTCTTGTCAGTATGAAGTGGTGTCTCATTGTGGTTTTGACTTACATTTCCCTGATAACTAATGATGTCGAGCATCTTTTCATGTCCTTCTTTGTCATTTGTATATCTTCTCTGTTCATTTTAAAATTGAGTTGTCTTTTTTTTGTTACATTATAGGTGTTTCTGTATATTCTGGATACAAGTTATTTATCAGATATGTGATTGCAAGTATTTTCTAACATTCTGTGAATTGTCTTTTTACTTTCTTAATGATGTCCTTTGATGCACAATTGTTTTTAATTTTGATAAGTCCAGTTTATCTATTTATTTTGTCACTTGTGCTTTTGGTGTCATATCAAAAAAACCATTACCTGTGGTATATGTATACCATGGAGGACTACTGCGCTATAAGAAACAATGGTGATATAGCACCTCTTGTATTCTCCTGGATAGAGCTGGAAGCCATTCTACTAAGTCAAGTATCCCAAGAATGGAAAAATAAGCACCACAAGTACTCACCAGCAAATTGGTTCCACTGATCAACACCCAAGTGCACATATAGGAATAACATTCATCAGGCGTTGGGCAGATGGGAGGGTGGAGGAGGGGATGGGTATATACATACATAATGAGTGCGATGCGCACCATCTGGGGGATGGACATGCTTGAAGCTATGACTGGGGGGGGGGGGCAAAGGCAATGTAACCTAAACATTTGTACCCCCATAATATGCAGAAATAAAAAAAAAAACAAAACCATTACCTAATTCAAGGACTTGAAGATTCACACTGATGTTTTCTTCTAAGAATTTTATGGTTTTGACTCTTACATTTGGTTTTTGAGCCACTTTGAATTAATTTTTGTATGTGGTTTAAGATAAGGGATTTACTGTATTCTTTTGCATGTGGATGTATTTTGTTGTCCCAGCACCATTTATGGGAAGGATATTATTTCCCCATTAAAGTGCCTTGGTTCTTCTGTCAAAAATCAATTGACCATAAATATAAGGGTTTATTACTGAATTCTCATTATATTCTATCTGTATGTCTGTCCTTATGCCTATATCACATGCTCTTGATTATTGTAGCTTTGTTGTACAGTAGCTTTGAAATCTAAAAGTGTGAGTCCTTTTGTCTTTTTCTTTTTTCAAGTTTGTTTTGGCTATTCTGGTTCCTTGCATTTCCATATGAATTTTAGGATCAGCTTGTGAATTTCTTCCAAAAAGGCAGGTGGGATTTTGATAGATATTGCATTCACTCTGTTTATCAATTTGGGGAATATTGATGTCTTATCAGTAATAGCTCTTCTAATCCATGAACATGGGATGTCTTTTCATTTAGTTAGGTATTCTTTAATTTCTTTCATCGATTTTTGTTTTCAATGTACAAGACTTTCACTTCTTTTGTTACTTTATTCCAAAGTATTATATTCTTTTTAGTGCAATTTTACATGAAGTTGTTTTAATTCTATTTTTGAATTATTCATTTATAGTGTTTAGAAATATAATTAATCTTGCACATTGATCTTATATCCTGCAACTTTGTGAAATTGTTTATTAGTTCTAACACTTTTCTTGTGTATGTCTTAGGATTTTCTATATACAATATCATGTCACCTGTGAAAATAATTTTACTTCTTCCTTTCTAATATGGATATCTTTGTTTCTTTTTCTTGCCAAATTTGTTGAGCATTTTTATTATGAAAGGGTTTTGGACTATACCAAAGGATTTTTCTGTGTCTACTGAGATAATCATGTGTTCTTTGTTCTTTATTTTGTAAATGTGGTTTTACATTAATTGATTTTCCTATGTCATACCTACTTTGCATTCTTGGGATAAATACTACATGTTTATGCTGTATAACCCATTTTATATGCTGCTGGATTCTGTTTCCTAATATTTTGTCAATGATTTTTGTGTCTATATTTATAAGTGATATTGGTCTATAGTTTTCTTGTGATGTCACTGTCCGGTTTTGGTATTAGGGTGATACTGGCCTCATAGAAAGAGTTGGGAAGTATTCCCTCTTCTTCTAGTTCTTGGAAGAATTTATGAAGTGTTGGTGTTGTTTTTCCTTTATTGATTTTTCTCTCCTTCATTTCTTTCTTCTCTGATCTTTATTTCCTTCCACTTGCTTGTTTGGGGTTTCATTTGCTCTTCTTTTTCTAGTTTCTTAAGGTGGAAAATAAGGGTATTGATTTGCAATTTTTTAAATATAGGTATTTACAGCTATAAATTTCCCTCTATTGTGTTAGCTATAGCCTATACATTTTAATATGTTGTGTTCTTATTTTTACTCATGTCAAAGGATTTTCTGATTTCTCTTGTGATTTTCTTTTTGTTCATTGCTTATGAGTATATTGTTTAATTTTTACTTATTTGTGAATTTCCCAAATTTCCTTCTGTTATTCTAATTTTATTTCATTGTGGTTGGAGAATATATTTCGGATTTTAATCCTTTTAAATTTATTGAGGTTTGTTTTATGACCTAACATATAATTTATCCTAGAGAATGTTTCATGTGCACTAGAGAAGAATGTATTCTGCTGCTATTGGGTGGAATGTTTTACAGATGTCTGTTAAGCTTGGTTTACAGTGTTATTCCAGACATCTATTCTTGTTCAAGTTCTGCCTGCTTGTTCTATTATTTATAAAGGGTCTTGAAATCTCCAACTATTATTGTTGAATTATTGATTTCTTCCTTCAATTCTGTCAGTTTTTGCTTTATGTATTTTTGGCCTCTCTTCAGTACATATACATTTATAACTGTTATATCTTCTTGATGCATTGACCCTTTTATTAATATAAAAATTCTTACTTGTCTCTTAACAATTTGTGTCTCAAAGTCTATTTTGTCTGATATTAGTATACCTACTCCAGCCCTCTTTTGGTTACTGTTTGCATGGCGTATTCTTTTTCCCATTCTTTTACTTTCAAGTTATCCAAGATTTTGAATCTAAAGTATGTTTCTTGTAGATAGCATACAGCTGGATTTTTTGGGTAAAAATCCATTCTTCTAATTTCTGCCTTTTAATTGGTGTGTTTAATATATTTACATTTAGCGTAATTACTGATAAGGAATGATTCATAGCTACTACTTTTTGACTTGTTGTCTATATGCCTTCTGTTTTTTTGTCCCTCTTGCCCTCCACTACTACCTTCTTTTGTGATAGAGAGAGATTTTCTAGCACACCATTTAAATTTCCTCGGTTTTTTTTTTTTTTTTTTACATTTTCTTAGTGGTTTCCCTGGCGATTACAATTAACGTCTTAACTTAAACATTCTAGTTTGGATTAATAATAACTCAATTTCAATAGTATACAAAACCTTTTCTCCAATGTAACTTGTTCTATTTATTTAAAGCTTAAAAACATAAGTAATATATTGTTTAGAGATAATTTATATGTGGTAAGTCACTTAAGAAAAGCAAGGGGCAATAAACACAAAAGATCATTGTAAAGCGTAACTTCCACGGGTGGAAGGGGAGCAGGATAAGATCAAAGATACTCTTAGTATTTTATTTTTTATAGTAAAATATTAAAATCAGCTAGCATGAGTCCTCTATCTTTGTTCTTCTTTTTCAAAGTTTATTTGGCTGTTTTAGTTTTGTATCTTTTCAAATAAATTTTGGAATCAGCTTATTGATACATACAAGTTCCCATTGGGATTTTTGTTGAGATTGTATTAAATCTATAAATCAATTTGAGGAGAATTAAAAATCTTAAGAATATTGCTTCATCCAATACATAAATAGGGTATATTTTTCAATTTAGGTAGATCTTCCTTGATTTCTTTAATCAGTGTTTTATAGTTTTTAGCATATAGATCCTCTATGTATTTAATTAGATTTAAACCTAAGTATTTAATGTATTTTGTAGCTATTGTAAATGTAATTAAAAAGTTTTTGGCTTTAGTTGTTTATTGCTAGTACATGGAAATAAAATTGATTTTTGTATACTGACCGTGTGTCCTGTGGCCTTGTTAAACTCATTAGTACTAGGAACTTTTTCGTAGATTCCTTGGGGATTTTCTGCTTAGACGATTATGTCACCTGAACATAGGGGCAATTTTATTTTTTTGTTTTCAACCTGTATGCCTTTTATTCCTTTTTCTTGCCAGTTGTAACAATTAGGACTTCCAGAACAATGTTAAGTAGGAGTGGTGAGAGGGGACATCCTTACCTTGTGCTTGATCTTAGGGATAAAGCATTCAATACCTCACCAGTGAGAATGATGTTGGCTTTTTTGTATATGACCTTTATCAAGTTTAGCAAGTTCCCTTCTATTCCTAGTTTATGAGAGATTTTAGTATGAATGAATGTTGAGTTTGTCAAATGCTTTTCTTGCATCTATTGATAATAATCATTTGTTTTTTTCTTTACTGTTAATACGGTTGATTATATTGATTTTTTAAAAAATGTTGATTCAGCCTTGCATCCCTAGTATAAACCTCAATTGCTCATGATGTATTATCTGTTCTGCATATATTTGGATTTGATTTACTAATGTTTTGTTGGGGACTGTTTCATCTATATTCATGAGGTGTACATGACTTGTTTTCTTACACTATCTTTGGGTTAGATATCAGGGTGATGCAGGCTCCATAGAATGAGTTGGAAAGGGGTCCCTTCTCTTATTTTCTTTTTCTTTCTTTTTTTTTTTTTGAGACAGACTCTCACTCTCTTGCCTAGGGCGAGTGCTGTGGCATCAGCCTAGCTCACAGCAACCTCAAACTCCTGGGCTCGAGCAATCCTACTGTCTCAGCCTCCCGAGTAGCTGGGACTACAGGCATGTGCCACCATGCCCGGCTAATTTTTTCTATATCTATTTTTAGCTGTCCAATTAATTTCTTTCTATTTTTGGTAGAGACAGGGTCTCGCTCTTTCTCAGGCTGGTCTCGAACTCCTGAGCTCAGGACGATCCGCCCGCCTCGGCCTCCCAGAGTGCTAGGATTACAGGCGTGAGCCACCGCGCCCGGCCACCTTCTCTTATTTTCTAGAAGGGATTTTGTAGGATCGTTACCATTTCTTCTTTACAAGTGTGGTAGAATTTGCCAGTGAAACTGTCCAGATCTGAAGTTTTCTTTATCTGAAGGTTTTAAATTAAGAATGCAATTTATTTGATACAAGGTAATTTAGATTACCTATTTCTTCTTTAATGAGTTTTTGTAGTTTGTATCTTTCAAAGAATTGGATCATGTCATCTACATTTTCAAATTTATGGGCATAGCTTTGTTCATAGCATTCCCCTAGTGTCCTCTGAGTGTCTGTGGGGTCTATGGTGACAAACCCTTACATCCTTTATATTGGTAATCTGTATTTTCTGTCTTTTTTCCTTGGTCAGTGTGGCTAAAGGTTTGTTGTTTAGAAACACAGACCTATGTGGTAAAACTTTGAAAATAAACGAGGGACAATAAACATAAAAACTCAATGTAAAGTTCACCTCAGCAGGGGAGGGGAATGAGACCAAGGAAGTTTTGGGGCTTTAAAGATATTTATAATATTCTACTTCCTAAAAATATGATAAACATGTGAGTGTTTAATTAATCATTAATCTTTAATTCACTGTATAGACACATATTTGTAGATATGGCATATAACATCCTAAAATAATTGCAAAATAAATTTAATTTCTCAAGACACAAATAACCCAAACTCAATAATTTTGTGGACATGTTGGATTCGGATTGACAAGTGGAATATGATGGCCCCAGGAAGCATGATTAATCAGACCAAAGATCAATTTTCTATTTCCTTTGCCTATCTCCAGCATGACTATAAAATTAATACTGCTACTTTTTGCTTTCCTGGAATGCCATTCTGGAGGTGAGAATTCATTGTACACTCTGGATACCTATGCTCTCTCATGACTAGTCTACAATTATTCTTAAATGCAGTGACTATTTTGACACAGAGGCTGTGTGAAAGGGAGGGTATGTCTAGGACGCAGATGCTCTCAGCAGAGGGAGTTCCCAGGAGCTAGGGTGTAGCGTGGCTATCTGTGCATCATTAGCAACTTCTCACCATGTCTCAGCACTAGCTGGAGAGCCTGACAGGTATTGCCAGCCCCCTCCCTGCCCACAGCTCTTGTGGCTGGCCTTATAGGAGATTAGATATTTGTTCCGTGTCCTTGATGACAAAGAAATTGTGATCTTGTTTTGTGGAATGTCCTTCTCCCCCTTGAAGCGTATGATCATATTTTATATTCAGCCTGGAAACTTGCTGCCTAATTCTCAGAGAAGTTCTGCTGCCAGCTGCCTGGATGCGGCAGAATGCTGATTTAGCTCATAGGATGCATTGAGCCACATTGCCATGGTAACCAGCAGGCAGACCTGAGAGAAGCAAGGCTGCAGAGGAACCATGGCCATCACCAAACAACAAATCAAAGGGAGGTGTCTCGGGAGAGATTTCTAATTATCACACATTTGTCCTTGCAGCCAAACCAGGACACAAGGGACACAGCACCACGGCACTGGCGTGTTTAGGTCACAAAATCGGGTGAACTCTCCCGGGCTACTTTGGGAATTCCGCAGAGCCTCCTGCTGCTTTAAGGCATATTAAAATGGATTCTTAGATTGACCTCTTCCTTAGAGTTATCACCAAGCCCTTAGTAGTGATAACTAAAATTCTGTACAGCTTAAGGTATTTTATGGGAAACAAGGCAATTTTAAAAAGTGTCACATCTGTGAGCCTGATAGCTCATAGCATCTGAGATGGTTCTCTGACATCTTGAAGAGATTGCCCCTATTTATTCCTTTTTTCTTTTTTGCTTTCTCTTTAATATAATAAACCTTATTTCAGTAATCTTTAATGCAAGTGGAGTACAAACTGATATCTCTCTATGCAAATATATGCAAATCATCTTACAGTAAGACAGGGTTTCTAGAGTAACAACTGGTAACAGCTATGCTATGTTTACTCGTGAAGAAACTGCTCAAGGTTACAAAGCCATCACTTCCTAATCACTAAATATTAATAATTTGCCAGGGAAATAGTTGTAGAAATCCTTTTCCTACTTGTGAATGTGCCGAGATCAAGGCTGTCCAATTCTTGAGACGGTGAGAGGTGATCAATGAAGACACAACATCACATGAATAAAACTCGAGTTGCCTGTTGTAAGAGAGCAGCTTCGACCTTCTCCTTGCAGTTGGGCCAAGCTGCAAAGGCATCTGCGTTAGTAGAGGTCTTTAACGTATCTATTCTGCATTAACTCATATTCTTGAATGGCATATGCTGGAGGCTGGCTTGAGTCACCTTTGTTTTATTAAAGGTGCATTTAAGGTCAACTACCACTAACTGCATTGTTAAATATTGATTTCGCCATTTGAATTAATGTAATTTTCAGTCCTTTCCCTACTTAATGTACAGCAGCACTTCTGTGACCCAGTCAGACAGATCAATACGTGGGCGCTCAGCTCATATTGAATCTGGGTTCACTGCATTCTGTGTGCTTGCTTGTTTTCCCGTGAAAGCCAATGTGTTCATGGTAACGGGCCATTGGCCTATCTACTTACCTTCTGCAAAACTTCTGAATGCTTTCATCTCTTGCAGAATGTTTCTGACCTATTTAGTGGTCAGTGTTTCTCAGAGTGCTTAGTGGTAGGTTTCCCTTGTTGAGGAAAAAAATGGTATCGAAACAGCACTACATGGATTCATAATCTTTCAGAACTTGAAACAAGCCTTAGACTTCAGTCAGTACTCTCATTTTATTCGTGATGAAACAGAGTGTAAATGACTTTTCAAACTGCTAAGTTCAGAACTAGAATCCTGGACTTCCAAATATTCTCTTTTCATTGTACTTATAGACCTCCAGTATTTAATACATGTTATTTGTTTTTCTGCAAATTGAGGCAAAGTAAAGACATTTTTTGGCTATATTCATTAAAAATATCATTGTAGGCCAAAGAAATCTTGGTATGAAAATGAAATAGTTTATTTCAATAGAGATCAAATGGAGACTCTCCCCATCAGCTGCCATGGGGATATTGCCTCTTTTATAAATTTTTAGCTTGGCTCTCTAATCACTGGATGACATCAACTGGCTTCACTTACTCTAGTTAAAGATACAGAAAAATAAACTATGATACTGAGGTTATAATGTACAGTTGGTGTATGTTCTTTTCCTGCCTAGTCTCTAGTTCAGCCTAGAGGTGCCATGGGGCCATCTTCGCTTCCATATGCAATAAGGATTTGAGAAAACAGAGTCAAGAGATGGACAGAGAGAGACGAAGCCCCGGCAACATGAAGTGTCTGGATCCAGCCATGCCTGAAGCTAGTGATACCCTTGAGCATTTAGGTTACATAAATCAGTAAATTCTGTTATTTGCTTAAATTGGGTTTTTTTGAAAACTACAACCAAGAGTCTCAACTTCTTGGCTAATACATAAACTGAGTTGGACACTTGAGAAATAACTGGAGCTTGATGGGTGTAGTGTAAAGTTTCAAAGTCATGGAGTAGTTTCACAGGAATGTCTTATAGCATTTCTAAGTGTGTTCTAAAAGGCTGGGCGATGAGTCTCAAGTAAACATCTATATTCAAGCTCTCTTTTTTCAGTTTGTATCTACATGAATATGCATCTGCCGTATGAGCATTGTAAACTGGCATTTTATGTCAAAGCCTTTACATGATGTCAACTCTTTTGTTGTTTAATAACATCCTAATGATGGTAGGGTATCTCCTTCGTGTGAAAACCATAGTTAACTAAGTTGTTTTTTGTCAAAACTTTCACTTTAGAAAAAGCCATCCTGTTCTAAAACTGAAATTGATTCTCTATTAAGAAAGAAAAACACAGAAATTGGAATTACGGACTTTCAGCATAAAAAGAGTAACCTTAGAGATGGTTCAAGACTCAATTTACAGGTAACACTGAGACCCCACTGGTTTAGGTGGCTTGGCCTTAGCAGCGCAGCTCCTCTAGCTGTGGAGCTGACGGTAGCGCCCACGTCTCAACCCAGGCACCTTCCCCTGCTCTTTCTCAGCCTGGTAGACTCGTTTGTCTCCCTTCTCTTATTTGGCAACATGCTGGGAAATACTTTTTATTACTGGGCTGCCTGGGGTCAAACATTTCCAATGTGTAGGTGATATAGGACAGTAGCGCAGTTTACTGACAGCCACAGAGGTAATTTAGTTTACGGCCACGTTTTCTAAATGCAAGCAAAGGTATAGTAGCACTGCAGTCTCCGTAGAGCTTACGAATATAATTAGAAAATAGAAGTTTAAACCAGGCAAGAAGAATTCAATTAATTGGAACAAACACAATAAATAGAATCAAATCTTTTGTCTCGGCACCTGGTTACACGATGAGACCCAGGGAATCAATGACAAAATCTGCACAGCTTTTTGGTAGCATCTCTACCTGTGAGAGAGAGCATTGGGAGCAGATTTGATCATCCCATTTCTTTGGGTGGTTTTTATTCACATCCCATAGACCTCCTCGCAAACACTGCAGTTACGTGCAATTAAACGAATTCACTTATTGACGTAAAGGAAGCTTGATATATAAAAAAATATTAAATATTGATGATTTTTGCCTCTTTATGTATTGGATGTAGTGTTCATAGAGCAAAAGTCTATAAGAGCTATAACATCAAAATTATAAAATGTCTGTATGTGAAGTTCATAAAGCTGAAAATGCTTTTTTCTTAAACAAAGGCAGATGCTTTGTGTAGATGGATATCTCTTTTCTGTGTTCTAGGCATTTACTTTCATTTTTGAAACCCTTTTATGTGCTATATGAGGCACTGGCCCTGGAGTGAAAAGAGATTAGAAACACCTTGGGGAATCTTAATTCCCTCTAAATCACTTTTTTTTTTTTTTTTACCCTTTTGCAAAAAAGAGTTGGTCTTGAATGAAATATGGAACCTTATCTACCTTACAAATCCTCTGCTCTCTTCTCCCCTCTCCCCACTGCCCCAGAGTTCCAGGGCTTGCTGACAGACAGGTGGTGATTAAAGATTCTCATCATGCCCACGTGCCTTGTGCCCTCTCCTTTGTCTTTCTGCAGTTGGGTATCAAAGCTGTAGCATCTATGTTCTTTGAAGACTAAGCAGGTTGGATATGCAATTTAGATGAAAAACAATTATTCTGTGTTAGCTTCCTTTTGGCAAGAGTGTATTAAGGCTCATCTCACTGATGGGAAACAAAAGCTGCACTTCGTCTTCATGAATTTCAAAAGAGGGAGAGAGAGGGAAGGAAACAGTGAGTTTTCTGGCAGGAGCTTTTCTACATAACCTTTCTCTGATGAGTGGGTTCTTTTCTTGAAAGAACACCCTCAGTAGCAGCATGGATAATAACGTGCTTCTCTCCCGTGCACAGATGGTGCAGATGGCCATGTGGTTCTACTGGTGGGGAGCCTTTGAAACACACAAAGAGGACCACGCAGCTGAAGTACATGCTGGGGCAATTTTTGAACTCATCAAGGAAAGAGAATTAATAGCCATATTGTACTGATATCTTTTGTTATAAATGTGTTCGGTTTTGAGAAAACAAGCAACCGAAAGGCATATTTGTGAATTGTCTCTGTGTTAAGTTAGGATGGACCTTAAAAAATGCCACTTTATCTTCAAGGGCTCAGTTTAAAAATCTCAGCTCAGAGAGTCACACGGATCACCAACTTCTGAGTACTGTGTTGCACATTGCTTGTGATGTCAGAGTAAATTCTCGGCCTTGACTGTTGAATGCAGAGCCTGCTGAGCCAAGTGGGACAGTGACTAAGAAAGGACCAAATCTATTCTTAGGAGGCCCATCCTTGCCAACAATATTATCCAGCTCAAAACCACAAAAGGAACATCAAAAGCAATATTGAAGGAAGTGAAAGTCACCCCAGCCCAGCAGGCATCACATGTGTTTGTAGGAATGTGTCTTAGGGAGGATAGGGCCAGCTTCCATGGGTATGAGACCTGCGCGGTCACCCTGTGCTTAGAAGGCCCCAAGCTTGGGTTAATGCTCTGCCATCGCGCTCTTGGAATTCTTACTAATTTTTGAACAAGGAGCCCTGTGTTTCCATTTTGCATTGGGCTCCCTCATATTTTATGGCTAGTCCCAAAGGAGAAGAGAGACGCTATCATGGGGGACAAAAGACAGGGGAGGAGGGTGCGTTTCTGGGTGACTGCTGTGGCTGGCCGCTCTCAGAATCTCCACGTACGACACTGGAGTACAACCTCCTGCTATAACCAGCGCAGCCGCTGCTCCTTGAGGGCAAGTGCAGTGAACGGTCGTGCTCTGGAGACAGCTGTGGATGAGAGGTGGCTTGTCCCACGTGAGTTATGTGTCTCTTCACATATTCACCTCAGCATGTCACATTCTTAGAGTCAAAACCTACACTGTGTCTGAGGTTAATATTACCTGAGAGACTTCAGAATAAGATGTGTTTTGTTGACTCCTGGATAACATGCAGAAAATATATGTTTTTGCTCTAGAAAGCAAGGCCCACATTTCAGTTTTTAAAATTTTTTTAGTTTTTTATTTCAGCATATTACATGGGTACAAATGTTTGGGTTACATGTATTGCCTTTGCCCCACCTGAATCAGAGCCTTCCAGTGTGTCCATCCCCCAGACAGTGCACACCACACCCATTAGATGTGAAAATACCCATCGCCTCCTCCCCTGCCACCTGCCAGACGCCCGGTGAATGTTACTACTATATGTGCACTTAAGTGTGGATCAGTTAATACCAGCTCGATGGTGAGTACGTGTGGTGCTTGTTTTTCCATTCTTGGGATACTTCACTTAGTAGAATGGGCTAGATTTCTGTTTAGTGTATGAACAGATTTTTATTTCTCTGTGACATTTATGGTTTTAAGTTAAATTGCAATTTTCCCTTATAGCCTGTGGTTAAATTCTAATCCCTAAGCTAGTTAATGTGGAAGATTTGGTAAAATTCTACTGAATTCCTCAAATTTAAACATACAGTGAAAAAATGGCTATGGACTTGATGAGATGTACCTTAGGACATTTTTGAGAAGCAATAGAGCATAGAGCAAAGGCTTCACATTGAGAGAGAACTGGACCCAAATTCTGGCTCTGCCACTTAAGAGCTGCACACTGTTATTTCATTGCATTAAGACAGTTTCCCCAAAAGTAAAATAAGGATAAGAATATTGCCTTTCAGGGGTCTTGTTGGCATTAAAGGAAATAATAAATGTAAAGTAATCAGAACAGTTCATGGTATGTGGTATAGGTGTTTTTGTAACTATATGAAGTTAGTGATTTCATGTTATCTGGCTAGGATTAGCTCTTCCTAATCTTGACCATCTTGTATGGACTAAGTGTTACCCTTGGATAGTGTCAACCCTAATGCAAATTATAAGAATTATATTATTTCAAAAAGTAATAAAAAGTGATGAAGCTAATCTAAAACCCATGATGTCATAATAATATGAAAATAGTTTCCATTTATCGAGCATTTTGTTCACTCCTAAATGGTAACTGCATCAGTTGTAAGTCTAGTACCATGTTTTGCCCTTGGAGGAGGCCCTGTTTCATGGTTAACATCACAACTGTGAAATTGAAACCTCTGGTTTCCATCCTATGAGTGAGACTCTCTAATGTGTTTGGGGTTTTAAAAATATCATAAGTGTACATATAAGAATGGCATCTATTGGATATCGGGTAGGGAGGGAGGGGGAAGGGAGAGGGGCGAGGGGGAGGAGGGGACGGATATATGCATACACAAAGAGTGCAATGCGCACCATCCGAGAGATGGACACGCTTGGGACTGGGACTTGGGGAGAAGGGGGGGCAAGGGCAACATACGTAACCTAAACATATGTACCCTTATAATAACAAACAATAAAAACAAATATAGGATATTTATGAATTCTCAATGAAATTTTAAAATTTAATAACATAAGAAAGAAGCAAACTGTACACATCTCATGCAAACCTATTTTGTAGAGTTTTGACACTATGTAATTCAAACATCTAGACTTTAGCACAACCACCATCTTTAGTGATGCATTGTTCATTTCGATTTTCCAAGCCACTGAAAACATTCTCCATTTGGTGCTGGGGGATTTCATGAACTGCATCTGTGAACACAATCCTAAATTTATTCAAAAGTGTGTAGTTTTGATGAGGAGGCAGGTTTATATAGGTCTTGTAAAAAAAAAACGTCTGATAGGAGCGGGTGTTATAGAAGGTAGCCAAATAATTCATCTAGGTCTGCTTATATATTTTCTTAAAAAGACATCATGGATGAAATCACCCAGGAGGAAGGTATGATGAAAAATAACAAGATTGTCATAATTTAGGGAAAAATTTCATAGCATCTCAAAGTAACCAACACAAAAACCATGTTTATATTTTACAAAAAGGATCAATTACACTTTCCTGAGGGCAGATATTGAATATAATGAACATTAATATTAAAAACTTTCCATTATTAAAATTTCAAATTGTACGTTTTTTAAAATCACCTTATGTATACATCTATATACTCTCATCTCTCTAAACATACATATTTCACATTGCTGCGTAGATCTGCTAAACGTATTCTCTGCCTTCCAAGGCACATGCATTTTTTAAAGTGAATAAATCATTTAAATAAGTCAAGTGATTGGTATGCTGTGTTCATAGAGGGGAACTTCCATCACTGTTAGAAAATAATCTCACCTCTTTCATAGATTCTTCTTTTCCTGGAAATTCCCAGTTAAACTAAGAAACAGAACCTAAAGTACATGAAATTAATACTAGAAGAGTTCTAATTTTATTGTGCTAGTCAGTTGTAGCAGTAAGGGGAAGCAATTGGGAGAATACTTTGTTTTCTTTTCCATAGTTCTTTGAAGTTATTTGTTTTGAGGACTTTGTTATTTTTGCCAGGAATCTTAGCTTAACTATAATATAATTTCATCACACCCTTTTGTAGATTTTAAAAATGAAGGTATAAGCTATATTGAGTGACTTGCATTAGGGAGGCTGCTGTTGGGGTACACCTGGGAGGCAGATGATTCAGAAAAAGCTGTCAGCATCACAGTCAGGAAAATCTAGGTTTTGGGCCTGGCAACATTCTTCAGTATCGTATGGCTCTGGAGCAAGTGTATAAAATTCTTTGTTTTACTTCCATAAACTAAAAAGGTTGCTGTTAAGATTAGAAGTAATACACAAAACACTCAGTATGCTAGACAGAATGACTTAGTTGACAGTAGCTAGGAGTACTAATTACAGTACTAATTCAGGTGTTTGCTGAACCATCCGGACTTCCTATTCTGCACACAGCTTGCATGAAGCCAGAGTACCCAAAAGCTTACGAATTGCACTTTAACTCCTTTCTACAAAGCAGATTTTGAAAATCTACGTAACATAAATCCATATCCCACACAATAGAGTTGTGTTCAACAGAAACCTTTTGATCTTTCTTTTGTTTTGCTTATAACAGAAAATAATGGATTTTTTTAGGCACTAGAATATAGCACAATGCTAAAATTAGTAGTTTTCTTTACCAATCATTTGTCTTTTCTTAGAAGAGTATTTTCCACTTTGATTCCTCACATAAATATGTAAAATGCAGTCCTGTTTTATTGCTTGAAATCAAGACTTTATTTAACTTGAATAATTGAGCAGAACTTGCAATGCTGCTGTTGTCAAATGCTATGCTTTCTTTTCAGTATAGAATTCAAAGAATATCTCTGTACTTAAAAATTAGAACACAGTGGGGCATTTTTCCCCTTAAAAGCAGTTCAGATCTATTTTTATTTTAGATTATCCTAAATTTCCACTTAAGAACTATGAATTTTAATAATCAGTGATCAGATCTTTCTAATATATGCATCAAGCCATTGGCTATAATTAAACAAAATGCCTGGAGTTTTCCAGTTGGATGGATATGACAATGAATCAGTGATCAAAAATTGTTCTCAAATGAAATATCATCAATGTCTGCAATTGCTCAGAACCTCACATGATTCTGGCATAATTTACTTTTCTATAAATCTTGAGCTTCAAAGAGGCTGCAAATTCTTTTTGTGATTTTTCCTGGTTGATTCTGTTTAATCAAACTAATGTACAGTTACTGAGAATGAATATAGAGAGGGGCAGGGGAAACATGTGGCATTTGTCTAATTTCCAAGACAAGAGGTTAATACTTTTGAAAAAGAAAATTGACTCAGAAAATGATATGGTACATATGCTAGGGTAATCTTGGGAGTCTGCATTCATCTTGAATGTGAAATCTTAGAGCTTTTGAGAGTGTTCACTGGAAATCCAGAAATGTTCTCTGGTTCTGACACATTTCTTTTTCTTTCAATAAAAACCTGATCTGGGCTGGTTCCCAGGGCAGTGGGAACGCAGCTGACACCAGGTGAAATCCCACTGTCATACCAGCTACATGGGGAATTTAAACGCTCCACCCCCAACATTTCGACACAATGCAATTATTTTGCTTTTGACAGATGGCATTTGTTTGTTTGAAAAAGTTATTGCAAAAAGTACCATCTTCAGATAAATGTAGTCAGATTTGTATTTTAGATGTATTTCACAGCTGCACTTTTATAAATAGGTTGGAAAATAGCTAGATACTGATTTATGTTTGACAGCTTGTTTTAGTGGTTTTCAGAATTTCTGCAGGGATACTTTGGCTCATTCCCTTGAGTCTTCACAGCTCATGAAAACTCTGAACAGCACTAAAGACAAGAGGAAAAAAAATCTTTAATACAACACATTCAAACCTCAGTGGATTATCTTACTCTAGATTTTCCAAACTAGTTTTAGTTTGGAACAATTTTTTTTCAATTGTTGGAAAAATTGTTGCAGTTATTTGAATAATGAAAGGCTTGCTCAGTGCTTAATTTAGACATGAAAATGCCCATGTCAAAGTGCTACATCTGTGAATAAATGTGCTTTGTATGTGTCCATTGTTGGTTGAGAACATGGATTCTGGAGTCTTCCAAATGGGCTGTACGGGGAATGTTGCACAAGTTCCTAAACTTTTGTTGTTTCAGTTTCCTCATCTATACAATGTGGATGCTAAGAGTACCTACCACATGGTGAGTTATGAGGATTAAATAAGTTAATACACACAAAGAATTTGGAGATGCTTGGCTTATAGGGGATCTGTGATCAATATTCACTGCTATTATGTATATATGTATGTATATATGTATACATATATGTATGTATGTACAAATAATATGCAGTAAAATAGTAATTATACACCTAGTATGTATTTAATATTCTTTATTATATCTTATCCCTTTTCCCATCAATGATTATATGAAAGTTACTATACTACTAAATATAGGTTGAGTGTCTTATGAAATACTGAACTACATTCTATCAAAGATATAAAGAAAATATATGTATCTGTTTTGAAAGATTTGATCACCTTTTCTCTCATTTTCTCCTCAAATATTTCCAAGATCTAGAGAGCATTTAACTTGCTGGAATGATCTACCCAGGGACTTCCAGATGTGATTACGTAATTGATGGTATGTGGAAATCAGCAAGAGCAAAAGACACAATAAAGAACCTTAGACAACATCTTTATGGAGAAAGTGTTTTTGCTCTACTTGATAACTTTTGCCTCTCTAGTGTTTCTTGGAGCCTTCGACACATGATTCTTTCCCACTATTCCTTCATATGCAAGTGTTTTACCCCCAGGACCCTGAGGTTCTTGTTTATCTGTTTGTCGGGGCTTGTCTTGGAGGCTGCTACAGACACAGCATGATGAGGGTACACAAAGATGAGGGTAAGGAAAGTCTGGAGCCCTTCTCTCACAAAGCTGAAAAATCTTTTGGACTTTTCCCCTCCGAATTTTAAGAACTCTTGTTTGAGAATGTGTGTTTTGCTTTACTTTCCTCTGTGAGTGGTCAGCATGGAGAAGTATTAATATCTACTTTTTCTGTTTTACAGTCTTCATTTTAAAGACCCAATTACCAGAAGTCCTTTTCCTGAATATTGCACTGGGCCTGCTGACCTCCTAATTCTCTTATCTCTAATTTCCATCATTAGCTGTACTTGAATTGTATCTCACACGCACTCCTGAGCTGGAGAATGTGTGGAAAGGGTAGACACTGTCCCCCTTGCAGGAGGACATGGCTCACATCACCTGAGAGCTGAGTCTCAAGTGCACCAGCAATGTTACTGCGTCCTGTGTGGTGGCATTTTCAGGTATGTTAATTTAGATTTGGTTGTGGTATCACCAACTACGGTAGCATAGCTATTCTGCTCTTCAGAAATGCTGAGACAGACACATCCTGGAGAGGCTAGGGAAGTCCATTACTCAATGAGTCTTCAGGTCCAGCTGTCCTGAATCTTTTCTCTCTAGGTCCATTCCATTGTCACCTTCTGTGACAGTCGATAGTTTGTTATATGTTCTTTTCGATGTACGACTGTCAATTCTCTGGTAGATTTACAATTCCTTGTTCTTAGGGATTCAGTAATGAGAAGATGTTTCAATTTTCTTGATGATGTTTGAAAGAATAACTCTTTGAACTCCATTACTGCTGGTGAAATAAACATCATATTAAAATAATAATGACAGCTACCATTATTGAGGGTCAACTCTGTGCCAGACACCATCATAAGCGTTTTATGTATCATACATCTTTGGAGCTACGCCAAAGCATAAGCATAACAGTCCTGCAAGGCAGGTGTTATTAATGTTACTCCCACTTTACTGTGGGTAAGCTGAAGCTCTGGGAGTGGAAGGTTCTTGCTCAAGATGGCATACTACTAAAGAGAGAGTAGTTCCTTGTTACTAATCCTCTCTTCTCCCTGCAGAGAAGCTTAGCTGCAGAGTAGCTGCAGTTCATGATGAGGATCTGGTATATTTTGTTTTCTGGAGGAATTGCCTACTGATGGAGATGCCAAATTAAGTGCTGATGCACTGAGAGATAGTGTGAGACCTTTTGCTTCATGGCTGGCTTGGGTCACCTGTGAGCGTGCAGTCCTCAGGGGAGGATATGAGGTGGGTTCCCAGGCAAATCGGGCTTCTTGCCTTCTCCATAGTTTGCTCATCAGAGGGCCTGGCTGACATTCTTTCATTCATTCATTTTTACCTGTAGTGAAATATACATAACATTTATCATTTAGCCATTCATGAATATACATTTCGGTGGCACTAAATGCATTCACAATGTTGTGTAACCATAACAACTGTGCATACCCCCAAACTTTTTCATTATTCCCCTAAAAGCTACCATACCCATTAAACAATAAGTCCCCCTTACCCCCTCCCTCCAGCCCCTGGTAACATCTATTCTACTTTCTGTCTCCGTGAATTTGCCTATTCTAGGTTGCTCGTATAAATAAAATAACGCAATGTTTGTCCTTTTGTGTCTGGCTTATTTCACTAAGCATAATGTTTTCGAGGTTCGTTCATATTGTAGCATATATCAAAATTTCCTTCCATTTTATGGTTGAAAAAATATTTCATTGCTTGTATAGACCACATTTTTTCTATCCTTTCATCTGTTGCTGGGTTAGTTTTTGAGAGGAGGTCATTGGACGATTGTCTTTCCCAATTCCTCAGGGAACCTCATGCTACACATGGCACACTCAAAGGTTTTTTTGGGGGTATATGCAGTGATTTGTGAGAGTTTTAATACCTTTAGGATCAAGTACATAAAGACTGGCAGTTTAAAGTCAGTTTCTACCAAATATTTATTGATCTCCAAGTAGAAATCTACTGCTGTATTTGACAATAGGAGATGTCCATAAGCAGTTAAAAAGTTCACTGTCCATAGAGAAACTCAGTGCAGGCTCCCATGCACGCACACACTTACACACCTTCATGTCCCCAAACACCAGCCCACTGTATACTATACACCCCTCTGCCCTTCCAGATCCCTCCAGAAACAGGTAAGCTACCATGGAAATATGCATCCAGATGAGTTACAGGAAATATGGAATATCTAAGGAGGGCAAAATGGCTGTTATTTTGAGTGGCCAGGCATACCTTTGAAAAGGAATAGAATTTAAACCACGTCATAGAGGATGGGTATGATGTGTGTGGGCATAAAGGTGGAGTATGGGATTAAGAGTACATCAGGAAGAAGAAACTACTTGGGCAAAATCCCAGAATCCAGAATTGGGACAGTGGGGCATGTGGTGGAGTTCATGGGGAAGGTTTGTGCTGGAGAAGAGAGGGGGAGGTATGACAGGGAGGCAGGAATGGGCGGCTGAAGGCTTTTAATGCTGGGCTGAGGAGGTTGACCTTTATTCTGTAAGCGGTGGGGATGACCTGCATTTATTAGGGGCTCCTATGTGCAAGGGACAGTATTGGGTTGGGCACTGGGTAAAATAAAAGGAAGAGCCAAGGTGGGACCTGGTGAACGTTAAAATTTGAGAGGTAGGAGGAGAAGGGAAGCCAGTAATGAAGGCAGAAGAGAAAGATTTAAGGGGAGAAGGAGTCAAGAGTGTAATCTCAAAAGCCAGCAGTAGGGAGTTTATAGGAGAGCTTGATTATCTGTGTTAAAAGCTGCGCTGAGATCCCAGGAAGGGAGGATGGAATCTCTACTGTTGATTTGGACAGACAGAAGGATGCAGAAGGTCTTGGCGGGCAGAGCCTCTGAGGAGCTAGGTGGTGGAGGTAGAGGACAATATGAAATAGGCCGAAGAGCGGGACGGAGCCGAGGACATGACGATGCTGAGCGAGACTACGCTCTCCAAGTCGACGACGCTGGAGGAGAGGTGAGTACAGTGGTAGCTGGAGGGGACAATATGCCTAAGAGAATGGCTAATACTCTTATGAGTACATTAGAATAAAGAGACACCAAAGCATGTTTTTGTATTAGTGGGAAAGAACTAATGGAGAGGGACAGTTTGATTAGACAGCCAGAAGAATAGTCAGTGAAACAAGTTGTTTTATAAATGGTGGTTTAGAAGAATGAATGTGGCTGTGGCATGCAGACTGGACTGAGTTTGGAAGTTACTAGAGGATAGGAGTCTATCTGGGGAGTTGTTGCAGGCAGCAGTGGAGATGTCAGGGAACTGCAGTCTAGACGGAAATGGAATAAAGAGGTAGAGACAGCTATCAATGAAGCTTCAGGAAAAGAAAGAACAGGGCTTGGCATTGGACTAGAGACTGAGAAGTAAATACATCAAAGAAGCCCTCAAATTTGGCATGGGCGTTTGGTACATTTAATGTCCTGGGGCCATTTCTGCTGCACCTCTAAAACACTCCAGGTTCACTATGACGCTGCTTGTGCAGGGCCTCTGGCAGTGACCCAGAAGAAACACCAGACTCTCAGTTTTCCTTTGAACTGTGTCCTTTTGTATTAGGAAGGGTATTATGTGATCTTCCAAAACTAATTTCTCTGATTGCTGTGCATGCCCTCTGTCATCTTTCTTCCCATGAGTGAGCTTCCGCTGAAAATAGGCTGAGTCATTAGGAGAAGAAAGACTCAAAAGGCCACGTCTGCAGGGGCTAAATGACCGGCCTGTCGGGATAAGAGCCTTGAGCCGCTGCACAATGTACCTGTTCACATAACCATTTTGTTGTCAAAGCTGCTTTTTGCTTCTTTCCCTTTGCTCCTGCTTCAAACTTATATTTGGAGCATTTTTGTGACCTTGAACATGAAAAGAAATGGTGATGCCACTTCTCAAGGGAAATGTGTTTAAGACGTGCTGGTTCATGAAAGAGAATCATCAGTCAGAGTTCCCCAAGGGCTTAACCTTCATCCGCTTTTCAAAGAGAAAAGCTGCTTCCTTCCACTCCCACGGAAGCTCTCCCCAGGTTCCTTTCCCTCTCCTCTTCCCACCGCTTTCCTGCACAACACTCAGTTTTTTCATCTTTTGAGTCTTGTGGTGTGGATGCACCATCTGTAGTTCAATAGTGTGGTAACTTTTCTTTTTTTTCCCTCACTTTTCTCTCTTTATTTCTCTGCCACCTCTCCAATTTCCATCATTGTGTTGCCGTGAGGAGGAGCAAAATGTTGGAATTGTGTACACAAAACGCTGATTCAACTGTTGCTCACATTTTGGGTGCATGTTTGAGAACTCCTCGTTTCTACAGCAGAGTGTGAATCAATGTTGGATGGAGTTCGGCAATAGAAATTTTTTTCTTTCTGTAAGACTCTTTCTTTAAGGAAGAGTCCAAGAGGGGGTTTGTCCCATAAATACATACTGTTATGATTTATCAATTAAAATAGTATCAATTGAAAAAAGACAAAAATAAAGAATCCGAAGAGAGGGTCTAGGGATGAAGAATCATACGGTTATGCTTCCTCAAGACAGAGCCATGCAAATCTCCCCCACCCATGCAACTCCCAAGCATCCATAGATGGGGAGCCACTTTTTTTGTTGCTTATGATTTGGATATTATTTCATGGGTATTTGAAACTTTTCCTGAACAGTTAGGCTATCACAAAAGGAAATGAGAGAATAAGACTTTTTGTGGGACTGGATAAAGAGAGTGCAGATGGGAGGCTGGTGATGCTGCAGAAGGAAGAAGGAGACTGAATGCCTCGGGCCCAGAGCTGGAGTTAGCACAATGATTCCAAGAGCACTGAGGCAGAGACCGCAGTGAGGGACGGGCTTGGTTCCAGGGCCCAGAAGCTAACCAGAGTCTAAGAAGACCACTCTCGGGTGGCAGTCTCTACGTGAGTCGGAACTTTGTTTTTCTTGTTCTAGGCACTCTCATTTACAGAGTGCCCAGAAGTAATTTAGGGCCTGACTTGAGCATCTAAATTTAGGTTGCCCATTCTTTGGACACCCAGTGAAGATGCTTTCCAGAATAACAGCTGGACCCCAAGTGAGACCTGAGTCCCTCACATGATGGTGGAAAGCTGTTTCAGTGCCCGCAGTGAGAGGGTTGCTTGTCTCAGTGTGTCTGTGGGGAGTGGACACCACTGTTACATTCCGGAAATGTACAAGGTGTGGGTCCTTACCACTCTGGGCCTGCTCCTGTGATTTTTTTTTTTTTCTTTTGTTCTGGGTGAAAACTTAGCCAGTATAAGTGAGTCATCCTTTCTAGCAGAATGACTGTTCCTTCTCTGTTCCTACCTTTGCTTCTATTTCCTTTATGATAAATTTTAAAGAAAAGAGTGGGCCATACTCAAAGAACCCAAACTACTCTTCTAATTTAGAAAACACATTTGTGATGAATTGTCGGACATAAATCCTTCTCTTTGAATATACATTTTATTCAATTCAGTATTTTCTCACTGTGAAAGCAACGACAGGAAAAGCTGGGCCACCAGAGGAGGTCCCCTGACTTGTGTTTGCAGTTCAGATATGCTAATGTGTAAATGTAACAACTTGGACAAAAATTTGATTTTGTGAAATAAATTATTCTTCCACATATTAAGACGCCAAAAGATGCTTCACCTTAAAATTAATGTGAAATTGCTCTCTTTCTGTAAATATGTCTTATATAGGTCTCCAATCTATGAGACTTTGTTTGCAGACCTGTGGGAAGATGATAAAAACAGCCTTATAGAGCAGATGGAGTTCAACAGTTTTGAAGATTTAAAGGAAGTTTGAAAAATATGTAGTTGGTTTTTCATGCTGACTCTGAGTGAAACTTGAACTTACTTTTCTATTGTAATTTTTTGAGCAGAAGAAATTAGAAAAACATAGAAGCATCTTTTCTTTTAAAACAGGGTTTGTTTGCCGGAAAATGCTTTCTTTTCTTGGACATTCTAAGACAATTGCCTTTGAAAGCATTAAATATGAGCTTCTTTTAGAATAGATTCTTTTCCAATAGCTAGCTCAAAATATTCTAGCAAATTTTTTTTTCAAGAATATAATAGGTAGATGTCTTCATGAAAGAAGTTGAGAAACTGCTCGCACACACTCTCTCCATATATATCCCAAGAATAACCATAATTAAAATAACAAACTATCTGAAGAACACAAACTATAAGAACACTAGTAAATGTCTTAATTTATTTTATGTAGCCAGCATGAGGATAATAGAGCAGCTATGATTGACAATTATTGCTTGGTATTGGTAAAATTCATTATCTGTGGGATGTTCCTATATTGCAAATAGATTTACTATGAGCTGATCCTGTATAGACAGGCACGTGGAAGAAAATGTAGCAGCAATTTAGAAAGGGAAATGGCCTGGGATGATAGCTCAGCTGGAAGTAAGGATGTTCCTGTATTGAAGATCAGTGCAGTTAAAAGGATTTAGCGGCCAGATTATCAAGTTAATAGCTGGAGGGCTTAATCATTGGCCTCAACATTTTTTCTGCTGCAGTGATTTAAATGGAGGGATGATGTAACAATCATAGTCCCTAGAGCTAGGTGGGTTTGAATTCCATAACTCCACATGAATGGACAATTCGAGACCCAGTGTTTAGAAGTGCTGTCAGGTGGCAAGAAGTTTGAGGAGTCAGAAACCACATGTGGAGGGTGGATTGTAATTATAAGGACATTTACTTCTGTCAGCTGCAGGTCTAAAAGTTCTAGTCTTTCTCTGGAGTGCTGAAGTTCTATTGCAAATTGCTAATCAACCTGAAATCTAGGGGCTTAGTATCAAAGGTATTATATCTGCTGAGGCAGAGAATAAAGACTCACCTGGAAGTTCCAGGTCCCCACCCAACACCTGGGGCATTCCAGTGCTCCTCCTGAGGGACTAGAGTTAAGCACAAAAACAAAATGGCAGCCTGTTCCTTCTGGCAAATGCCACCTACTGACAGGGAGGTCAATTTGCACAGCGCTTTTCAACATTTACTGACTCAGTCATACAGGGTGAGGTCGTTTCTCACCCACAAACGCTGCCTGTTTCAGTGATTAAGCTGGGCATGCCATTACAATTCACATTACTAAGAAGACCACAGGGCTGGGGATAGAGAAAGGATTTGACAGGCCTTCATGCTCTCTCATCAAAGAGACAGGGAATCTGCCCACATACATAGCTCACCACTGCTACAGCATACAAACAACTAGCAACTGAGAAAACCATCCACTAAGGATATCCATTACTAAGGCATCTATCTGGAACCTAGATCACCATCAAAGCACCCACAAACCAAGCTAAACGTTCTTATCCAACATATGCTGTGAATACCCCCGTATGAGTGAGTGGTAGTGGTGGTGGTGGGGGAAGCCCCATCTAAACAAAAGAAAATTCAAGCTTAAGAAGCAACAATTGCTCCAGGTGGAAGGAGTCAGTGCAAGAACTCTGAAAGTATGAAAAATAAGGATGAAACATCTACCCTAAGAGGGAACACCGGCCCTCTAGCAATGGACACTAACCAAAATGAAAATATTGAATGACAGATAAAGAAGTCCAAATATGGATTACAAGGAAACTCAATGAAATCCAAGAGAAAATGGAAAATCCACTCAAAGAAATTAGAAAAACAGTTTAGGAAATGAATGAAAAATTCAATAAAGAGATCAACGTATTAAAGAAAAAGCAGATAGAACTTATGGAAATGAAAAATTTAAGGAAATATAAAACACAGTGGAAAGTTTTAAGAATAGACTAGACCAGGCAGAAGAAAGAATCTCAATGCTTAAAGACAACTCTTTCAAATTGAATAAGTCAGTCAAAAATAATGAACAGAGAATTAAGAGGAATGAACAAAGCCTAAAAGAAATATGGGATATGTAAAACACCCACATATAAGAATCATATGCATTCCAGAGAGTAAAAGAGAAAATGCATAAGGGCTGGAAAACCTATTTGAGGGAATAATTGAGGAAAATTTTTCTGGTCTTATTAGAGATTTAGACATCCAGGTACAAGAAACTCAACAAACTTCTGGGAGATTCATTGCAAAAGGCAATCACCAACACACACAGTCATCAGACTGGCCAAAGTCAATGTGAATGAGGAACTCCTGCAAGTAGTAAGGTGAAAAAAATCAAGTAATTTATGAAGGAAAACCCGTCAAGCTAACTGCAGACTTCTCAACTGAGACCTTTAGGTCACAAGGGATTGGGGTCCCATCTTCAGTCTTCTTAAACAGAGTAACTGCCAGCCTAGAATTTTGTATCCTACAAAACTAAGTTTCATAAATGAAGGAGAAATAAAGACTTTTCCAGACAAGCAAACACTGAGGGAATTTATCAAGACCAAACTTGCCCTGCAGGAAATACTCAGAACTACATTACACATGGAGTAACACAATGGTCATCCTCCAGCATAAAACCACCCAAAAGCTAAAGCTCAGAGCTTGAATAAAACAGCAATACAAGAGGTAAAACAAAACAATAAGGTACTAACCAACAGGATGAACAGAACAGCATCTCTCATGTCAATTCTATCAGGTCAATGTAAATGGTTTGAATTCTCCACTCAAGAGACACCCTGCTGGCTGAATGGATAAAAAAATATAAGCCAAGTATCTGCTGTCTCCAGGAAACACATCTAACCCACCAGGACTCTTACAGACTCAAGGTCAAGGGAAAGAAAAAAATATTCCATGCAATGGAAACTAAAAGAAATTAGGTGTAGCCATTCTCATATCAGATAAAATTGTATAAAATTTTTTTAAAAAAATTGATGCATAAAATTGTACATATTTATGAAGTACATGTGATATTTTTTGCATATAATGGGTAATGATCAACTCAGAGTATTTGGGGTATCTATCACCTCACATACTTATCATTTCTTTTTGTTGGAAACATTTCAAATCTTTCTTCTAGCTATTTGAAATATACAATAAATTGTTATCTATATTTACCTAGTGTGCTATCAAACACTAGAACTTATTCCTTCTAACTGTATGTTTATATCTTATTAATCAACCTCTCTTCATTCCCTCTCTTCCTTGCTATCATTCTACCTTCTACCTCCATGAGATCCACTTTTTTAGCTCCCACATATGAGTGAGAACATGGGATATTTGCCTTTTTGTGCCTGGCTTATTTCACTTAACATAATGACCTGCAGTTTCATTCATGTTGCTGCAAATGACAAGATTTCATTATTTTTTATAGCCAAATAGTATTTCCATTATGTGTATTTTCCTTATCCATTCATCAACTGATGGACACATATTGATTTCAAGTTTTGACATTTGTGAATAGTGCAAACATGGGGGTGCAGGTATCCGTTTGATCTCCTAATTTTCTTTCCTTTGGGTAAATACTCAGTAGTGGGATAACTGGATTGTATGGTCATTCTATTTTCAGTTTTTTGAGAAATGTCCATACAGTTTTCCATAGTGGCTGTAATAATTTACACTCCCACCAATAGCATATAAGAGTTCCCTTTTCTTCACATCCTCGCTAGCACTTGTTATTTTTTGTCTTTTTGATAATAGCCATTCTATAGGGCAAGGTGATCCTTCATTGTGGTTTTGATTTGCATTTCTCTGATTAGTGATGTTGAACATTTTTTCATATACCTCTTGGCCATTCATATATCCTCTCTTGACAAATATGTATTCAGTTCCATTACCCACTTTTTAATGGGATTATTTGTTTTGTTGCTGTTGAGTTGTTGGAGTTCCTTGTATGTTCTGAATATTAGTCTCTTGATGGATGGATAGTTTGCAAAATTTACGGGTTGACTTTTTACTCTGGTGATTGTTTCCTTTCATGTACAGAAGCTTTTTAGTTTGATGTAATCCCGTTTGTCTATATTTGTTTTTGTTGCCTATACTTATGAAGTCTTAGCCGTAAGATCTTTTCCCAGACCCTGAAGCATTTCCCCTATGTTTTCTTCCAGTAGTTTCATAGTTTCTGGTCTTAACTTAAACTTTTTAATGTATTTTGAGTTGATATTTGTATAAGATAAGAGAGAAGAAATTAGTTTCATTCTCCTGCATATGGATATCCAGTTTTCCCAGTACCATTTATCAAAGAGACCGTCCTTTCCCCAATCACTGTTCTTGGTACCATTGTCAAAAATCAATTGGCTACAAATAAGTGAATTTAATTTTCCATTTTCTATTCCATTCCATTTGTCTGTGTCTGTTTTTATACCAATACCATGCTGATTTGATTACTATAGTCTTATAATGTATTTTGAAGTCAGGTAGTGTGATGCCTCCAGTTTTGCTCTTTTTGGTCAAGATGACTTTGTCTGTTCACAGTCTTTTATGGTTCCATGCAATTTTTAGGATTGTTTATTTTGTTTCTGTGAAGAATGTCATTGGTATTTTGATAGGAATTGCACTGAATCTATAGATTGCTTTGGGCAATATGGTCATTTTAACAATACTAATTCTTATCCATGAGCATGTGATGTCTTTTCATTTGTTTGTGTCCTCTTCAATTTATTTCATCAGTGTTTTATAGTTTTCCTTGTATAAGTCTTTCACCTCCTTGGTTAAATTTATTACTAGGTAGGTGTGTGTGTGTGTGTGTGTGTGTGTGTGTGTGTGTGTGTGTGTGTGTTTTGGTAGACATTGTAAATGGATTGCTATCTTGATTTCTTTTTCAGCTAATTTGCTATTAGTGTATAGAAATGCTACTGATTTTTGTATGTTATTTCGTATCTTTCAACTTTACTGAATTTATTTATCAGTTATAAGACATTTTTGGCAGAGCCTTTAGGTTTTTCTATATATAAGATCATATGTCATCTGCAGAGAGGGACAATTGATGTACTCTTTTCCAATTTGATGGCTTTTATTTATTTCTCTTGCCTGCTCTAGCCAGGATTTCCAGTACTATGTTGAATAAGAGTTGTGACAGTGGGCATCCTTGTTCTAGTTTTTAGAGGAAAGGCTTTCAGCTTTTCCCCATTCAGTATGATGCTAGCTGTGAGTTTGTCACATATGGCCTTTAATATGTTGAGGTACATTCCTTCTATGCCTAGTTTGTTGAGACTTTTTATCATGAAGGGATATTGAATTTTGTCAAATGCTTTTTCTGCATCTATTGAGAGGATCATATGGTTTTTGTCCTTCATTCTATTGATGGAATGGATCACATTTATTAATTTGTGTATCTTGAACCATCTTGCATACCAGGGATGAATCCCATTTGATCATTGTGTATTATTTTTTTCATGTAAAATATCCAACACGTGAAAGCATTAAATAAATGTTAACTATTATAATTTCCCTCTTATCAAATATGACTATATTTCAATCAGTTTTATAGGTTGAATTTAAAGTTGAATTGGGGTTGAGGGAAAGAGGACCATGGAAATTTATTGTTTTACTTTCATTGCCTTTGGAGATAACCTTAAATGTTCTTGGTAACCTGATGATATTAACAAAATTTGTGAGTAGTTTTCTTTGTGCTATTATCCTGTGTTAGTAGGTTCTGATTCACTTATCTATAGGGTTAAGGGTTATACTCTGTGTGATTGTTTATAGCTGAGGGTGAGGTGCAATGTTCATTACTGGATCAGACTCTAGTGCTAGCATTCAGGAAGCAACCAAAATTTTGTGGTTGGCATCTGTGGAAATTAAATTTTGGTGGAATATGGCCATTAATGGTTAACAAAATAACTACATGCTTCAGTTCATCTTAACAGCCAGGCTCCTACTGGGTTTCTGGGGAATGGAAAAGTCATGGCAAATTTAATCACATCTAATTCAAAGCAATATTTGTTGCACACTGATCATACATAAAATTGATTTTAAATTTCATGCCATTTCTCTATTTCGGTGAGGAGATATCACTTCAGTGAGAAAGGCTTTTATCAAGAAGTCCCAAAACAACAAATGTTGGCAAGGATGTGGAGAGATAGGAACACCCATACACTGCTGGTGGGACTGCAAACTAGTATAACCTCTGTAGAAAGTAGTATGGAGACACCTCAAAGAAATAAAAGTAGACCTACCATTTCATCCAGCAATCCCAAAGGAAAAAAAGACATCCTATAATAAAGACATCTGCACTCAAATGTTTACAGCAGGACAAGTTATTTTAAAATAGTGAAAATGTTCTGAACAATATAAAGCACAGGCGTTGGAGGAAAAATACGAATTGGAAAGACAAAGCTGAGAGGGCTAAAAGGCGGGTCCAGCTCACACGTGGGGCAGTGGCAGGCCTCACCTGGATCCCAGGGCGCTTCATTCCTTGGTTAATGCCTTTTCTTCAGCACCACATTGCCCATGAAATGAACATATAGCCATAAAATATTCATATGCACATTGCAGATAAAACATATTGTTCCTTTAGTTCTATTCAAAATGGATATGCTTGCTATCACCGACATTAATTAAAAACAATTTTCTTACTCCTCATAAAAATTAGCATGAGCGCAGGGTAATTTGGGTGGGTTGTACCTCTTGGAGGCCCGGTAGACTTGAGCTAACACTCATTTTCATTGTAATTGAGCAACTGACATGCTGGTGCTTCCCTTCATGATCCACCCGGGGCAGATCTGCACATCTGAAGGTCTGACCAAGAGCCTTAGCTGTGAGTGTGTGCAGACCCGCAGTCCCCGCGCCGTGCCGTGCTTCCTCTTTCCTCCTTTGCTCTTCTCCACTTCCTTGCTCATGTCCCACCCCCGCCCTGTCTTTCTACTGTTCCACACGGCTGCTTTTATGAATTAGGAAGGATCAGCTGCTGTAAGTTTTGAAATAAGATAACATTATGTATAAAACGTAATGAAGTAAGATGATCTCCTATTAAAATCCTTCAATTTTAGCATTTTTATGGATCCCGTTGATGATGTCAATTCTACTGTTCTTGTGTGCCTTGTGCAGAAGATGAGAAGCTCAGGACTTTGTGACTTCCCATGTGAGACGCTGTCTTTCAGTAAAAATATCAAGTGGCTTTTTTAAAGAGTAGGTACGTAAGAAATTCCCAGTACTTGTTGAAGTTTTTGAAAGCTTAGCTATTTAACATTTTATTTGTTGTGTTATAGGTTAGCATTGCTGATTGCATTTAAAAGAATCTTTTCTCAGTATTTTATTTTTATGTTCATGATATATATCTTGATAAATAATATATGTATGTGTATATTTATATGTTTATATATTTTTTCAGGAAAAAATCATGGCATAGTGCCACTTTATATGTTTCTTTAGAATCAAATTTTCTCATGAAATACATCATAATGACCAAAAATCAGAAAATAGAGCCTGAAAAAATGCTATCTTTCAGATTCAGAATAAAATAAGTATACTCCTTATAGGACTTTAAAATATTACTTTAAGTATATTTTAAAGTCAAGTTTTAAGGTGAGCCTCTTTACTTTAGTGTTGCTCTACTTGTGATTCTCTCATCCAGATGATAAATTAAGTGCTTAACTTAATTTGTGCGTGTCATTATATTTTATGTATTCCTAAAACACATTCCAACATGCAATACAGTCTTATCTAGAGAGCGTAGTTTCCTCTGAGATTTGCCTTTGTATGTTGCATTAGTGTTATCAAAAACTACATGTGAATGGCACTGGGGATCAGAGAAACTTGTGTTCATATTCAAACGTGGTGTTTTACTAGTTCCTACCACCAAGCAAATTACCTGATTTATCTAGGTCTCAGTTTTCTCATTGATTAAAATGAGGTTTGGGAGGATTAAAGCAGCAGCGCAGGTGGCGGCATGGAGAAAATCTCAGTAAGTGCTTTTCCTTTTTATGAGCAAACCACAGGGAAGAATAGAGCCTGTTACGGGATGGCTTGTGTCCCCCAAAAGACATACTGAAGTCCTATCCCCCAGTACCTCAGGATTTGACCTTACTTGAAAGTAGCGTCATCACAGGTACCATTAGTGAAGATGAGGTTATACTGGAGTAGGGTGGGCCCTGCTAGAAGATAAACTTAGGCACATTAAAATTTTAAAGAGTTTATGTGAGTAGACAGTGATTTATGAATTGGTCAGTGCCAAACCACAAGTGATTTGGGCTCCACTGAAGGGGCAGGAGGGGAAAGCTTTTATAAGGTGCATGTGGGAACAAGACAAAAACAATATTTGATTGGTTAAAGGGCAACAGTAGCCTTGAAATTTCCAGTAGAGGTTAGTTGGCAGTTTGATTTCTTAAGCTTATTTCATTTTGCTGTTTACATTGGATTGTGTTTCTGTTTGCTTTGGTAGGAACCCGAGGTGCTGGAGCCATTTCAGCCTAATGGCCTCCCAGTTAACTTTTTTAACAACCTCTAATTCAATACGACCAGTATCCTCATAAGAAGAGCAAAATCTGGACACAGAGATACATAGGAAGGTACCATGTGAAGACAGAGGCAGAGATTAGTTTTGCTTCCACAAGACAGGGAATGCCTGGGGCTACCAGAATCTGGAAGAGGCAAAAGGGATCCTCCCCTGGAGGTTCACAAGGAGCATGGCATGCTGGCACCCTAATTTCAGACTTCTGCTCTCCAGTACTCTGAGAGCCAAATTTCTGTTGTTTTCAGCCATCCAGTTTGAGGTATTCTGTTGCAGCAGCCCTAGGAAACTAATACAGAGACCAAGCGGACCTAGAAGTGCAAAGCCTCTTGGGATCACTCCTTGGCTGGTCCTTCACCATCAAGCACTTTGGGATTTCAGGACTTAGATGCTGCGCTGTGTGTGCAGCTTGGGGAGAGTATGAGCACACCCCAGGAGCCTGTATTGAGGATCTTAATTTTGGGGGGTCATGAATCTATTTGAAAACATTATAGTTGCTTTTGATACCTTCCTAAGGAAAGGGAATGCACACGCACAAGCACGCAACATTTTGCATCAAATTTTACGGCCTTCACAATCTCTTTAGGGAATTCATAATACAAGGTTAAGAACTCCTGCTCTAGGAGTTCTTGGAGTGACGCTTGTGAAAACCAAGAACAAACTATAAACAGGCATTGAACAAGTGGTGTAATCAAATTCACATTTAACAAAATAATGGTTATTAAAAGTTGGTGGATGGAGAGATCACCTTGGGACTTTTATGCACGAACACAGGAGTTTTGACTGTGTGCCGCTCCATTTACATATTTGCCTCATCGCATTGCGGGGAGTGAGTAGAAACTAATTATAATTAGAACCAGCATCTATAATGTTCTGGGTACCGTGATAGGTATTTTACATTCATTATCTCCAAATGCAGGCCTGTGTGGGGGTGGGGGTGGTAGAGGGCAGTTAGCCTTGTTCTCACTCTCATTCCTGAAGGACCTCAAATTTCGACTTTTGATATTATCTCCAACTTAGGTTATACTTACAGGCATAGGAGCACACTAAGAGACTCCAGGAACATATTCATCGTGCACTTTTAAACTTTTGGCCCCTTAATAGACTATATAGCCTGTAGTGCATTCTGAATGAATATTTTAAAGTAAATCCTGAACTTTCCATGTAAGTAGCACAATTATATAAATGTATTATACATATGTGTGCATATATTTTTAGATACTAGTTTATCAAATATGAATTTTTAAAATAGGTCACCATTTTTGAAACTTGTTTTCACATTTTTGCATTTTTTAGTGTGCTTAGAATTTCAGAAACTAGCAGTGGCCTGGGCCTTTCTTGACCTCTGAGAGGCTCACCGCAGTCCTTCATGGTTTCCTATTCCACGGACAAGAGAGGATTGCTTCCCGGTTCACCCCAGCTTGTCTGCTTCAGCAGGCTGGGAGGGGGCCCAGGCAGATGGGTTTGTAACAGCTTCTCACCAGACCAAGGAGAAGAGAGCAAGGGCGTGAGCACTCCATAGGGAAAGTTTCTGGGTTTCTTAGGTAGACAAACTTTTAGAGTCACTGCCTCTGAGAGACAGCGATGCCTGCGTCTGTGCGTCACTACAAAGCTCTCACATTTAGAGAATATCAGAGCAGTGAAAGCCAGCTGGCTTCAGCGAACACCCAAAATACCCGACTGATTTTGTTGGGTGGAGAGGTAGTGACTGACTCTAAATGGAAAATAGAACGTGTGTCCCAATTCTGTATCCTGGTGGACTGACCAGCTTACCAGCAACACCCCACGCAACAGGACAATTGAAACTAGAAAGGGAACCCCAGGTCTGTGTCAGGCAACCCAGGCCATCTTATTAAGGCAGGCGACATTAAATGCTGCACTCCAGGCTATCATTATTATTCCAATACTGTTACCGTCATAAGCAATAGCTGTGAAATCTTGACTATCTGCCTAGACAATGAAAAAATTTAGGAAAACAGGGCAATATCCCTGTCCCTGCCTTAAAGTTAATAATTTTAAGACAGCAGTCAGTATCACAGGAAACTGAGGCACAACAAAAGCTGATGTTTATCAAGTCTGAGAGCTTAAATTACACACCAAATAGTCTGTCAGAAATTGAAAACTTTAAGTTTTCTTTCCTTAAATTTTTTTTTTTGTTTGTTTAGTGTTCAGCTATGTTCTAGTCCTGTAGGTAACTACAGCCTTTCCTCACTTACCAAGAGAAGACTTTCCTCTTCCTAATAAAGAGTGAGTTTTTTGGAAAACGTTTCCTTGGGAACGGCACTAATTTACTAAGTTGAACTGTTCTTTGTTTTTCTTTCTAGAGGTCACCCCCTTTATTTTCCCTTTTATTCTTTCATTACTATTTGACTCTTTGCTCTTTGATTTCCCATTGAAATGTCTTACTAAAAGCTCTGGTGTGTGGGAGTTTTTAAAAAAATTTTTAAAAAAATTATTTATATAAAGTTAAGGATAAAATTTCTTTTGAAACATGATTCCATTTTCTACTCCACAGAAGGTCTTGCAGTTGTAATTTTAATTAGTCTTTGTTTTACAAATGTCTATTTGTTCTTTCTTCATTTCTTCTTTTAAAGATACTGGTCCCATTATTTCCTTTTAATAAAGACAATATTAAAAAAATTACATGTTCACTACAGAAAGGTTAAATATATAGGCAGCTTATGTAAGCCAAAAGAAGGATAAAATATATAATTTATACCAGTGGTCCCCAACATTTTTGGCACCAGGTACTGGCTTCATGGAAGACAATTTTTCCACGGGCCAGGGCTGGGGGGAGGGTGGTGAGCGAGAGGCAGCGGCTGCAAATACAGTGAAGCTTTGCTCTCTCCCTGCCACTCACCTCCTGCTGTGCAACCAGTTCCTAACAATCCAGGGGCTGGTACCAGTCCACGGACCAGGGGGTGGGGAACACAGATTTATACCACCCCCAGTGACAATTATTATTCCATTTTTAATGTGTTATCTTACAGAATATTAATATTACATGTATATATACCACATGTGAAACACATGATGAATTACAATACTCTTTTGCTCCTATTTTTATACAAATTTTTTGGTTAAGAAATGTATCTCCAATGCCCAAAACACATTTCATTGTATGGATATATTGTAATTTACTCAATGAATCCTTTACTGTTGGATATCTGCTTTGTTTCCAGTCGTTATTTTAAACAATGCTGAAATGTCCTATGGCTAAGTCTTGCCATAATCCAATTTCATTTTTTGGATCCTTCATAAATTTCTACCACTTTTATGATATTATTAGATTTTAATTTGCTGGTGTTTTCAAAAGGTTTATAAATTAAGATTCAAGAAACATTTATTTTTACTATATGCAAGTGTTTTAGCTTTCCTTGTAAACAGGACACTCAAGGCATAATTATAATTTCTCTTGATTAAATCCCATGATCTTGCTCCTGGGTACTATGTAACAGATCAGTAATAGTTTATATAATGAAAAAAAGACATTCAAACACATTTATCCCTTATTTCTTGCAACCACCAATTCTAAACAATGATCCTCAAGGGTGAGAAAAGTTTTAGTCTAACTCACACCACACTTTACCTTTTCATCAGTGCAGCTGGGGGAGAAAAAAATGAGAGTGAAGAAGGCCTAATGAGTAGTGGGCTCACCTGCTCCAGCTTGGGAGCCCTCAGCGGTCCACTGGTGGTAGTTCTTCAGTAACAGACAGTCAGGGCTCAAGTGACGACTGTCCCTTTCTGTTGTGATAAAGAAGCTTTTCCTGTGGGAGCATTATTGTTTGGCTAGTAGTTTATCAATTAGGAAAGATGTGCCTGGTATTTTTTTTTAATGCATTAACATTCAATCTGTACATTACTAAACCTTCAAAACTTTAAATCCTTCTAGCCTGTTTGCATTATTAATTATCACCTCACCTAAAACATACACTTTTATAAGCCATTGAAATAAATACCCTTGAAAATCCAATTTATGCCAATTGACAGTTTAAATCATTTCTACAAAATAATTGATTTACAATTAAGAACCCTGTTCAAATAACTTCTTAAAACCAATCACTTGGAGACTCATTTTGCGAAGAGCAAAATGGTCCTTTAAGGAAGGATTTCCAGTATAATTTGGGATTTCAAAACACTGTGCTTAAGTTTCCCAAGCAGATAAGATGTAATTCTTATTCTTAAAGACTTCATAACTTAGAGAAAGGTATCTCTGGAGCACAGATAATTATGACACCAAGCAAATACAAAGGCTTATGAGAGGTTAACGAGTGAGAGATTACATTCATTTGGGAAATCAGCAAAACTTTCATGGAGGAGGCGGCTTTATAATATATTTGGAAATATGGATAAAATTTAGTTAGTCCAGGGTGAAAGGGAGGAAGTAGGTGTGAGTTTGTGTGTGAAAAAGAAAACTGCCAGATGTGTTCAGGAAATAATGAGAATCATTTGGTTTTTCCAGGAGGCAATGTTGATGTCCTTGAGAATCATATATAATACTTTCGTGTTAGCTTCGAGACAATAGGAAAGCAGGAAAAGATTTTGTTTGTTTTTTAACATGGAAATTATGTGATTGGGCTATGTTTGAAAAAGTTCATGTGCGCGTAGAGCCCCCTAGTGAGAAGGCAAGTTGGAACGGTCCAGGAGTAATGTTAAGGAGAACCTGGGCTGCAGTTTGGCAGTTGGGATCTTCCCTGGAAGGAACTTAGGGTGCTGATTAAATGAATATCTGGGAGTGATGGGTTTCAAACCTGGGGACTGGGAGAATGATGGTATCATTACCAGAGATAGGGAAGTCCGAAGGAAGAGCCGGAAAGGGAAGGAGGGTAATGGCCTTGAGGAACTGCCAAGGGGACAGGGAGGAGGAGGGAAAGAGAAAGACTCAAGAAGGCGATGGATAGGGAGAAGACAGACCGGTGGGCAGGGACTCCTAGGGGGCAGGAAGCGACTTTACAGAGATGAAGCTTGAGGCAGTCACTGAATTTGCCCGTTAAGGGAAGGTTATTGGCAAACCTTGAGAAGACTCGTTTTGGTAGAGCTCTAGATGTAGAAGGAGGTTGAAAAGAGTGCGAAAAGGAATGGTGCAGACAATAGCGTAGAGCTCTTTGGAGAAGAATTCTTGATAAGGTGTAGCGTTTTTAAAAATAAAGTTTTATTGATAAAGGATAAAAATAATGAAGAAAATTGAGGAGAGAGCAGGGCTCACATTAATTCAGTAAACAGTTTTTCAGCCTACTATGTGCTATGCATGCACCGGGCAACGGGGTAAGATAATGAGCAAAACAAATAATCTGTCTCATGAAGCCAGGAATGGGGAAGATTTATCAAACAATCTCAGTTGGTTAGATATAAACTCTGAACGAATGCTATGAAGGAGAAGTGCAGCGGGCAGAGAGAGAGTGTAAGAGAGAACTGATCCGGTCTGAAGGGTGGCGTCAAGGATGAGGAAACAGCCGAGAGCTGAAGTAGGCTGGAAAGGAAAAGCGGTGGGCCCGCGGAAAGAGGGCTGGCGGGAGCAGCAAGACCACACGGAAAAGCCTCGAATTGGGTGGGTGGGGGCAGCAGGAGGCAAGGCTGGCTGAGTGCAGGGCCTATTGTGGGAGCCAGAAGAAATTTTGCGTTAAAGGAAAGTCTTCCTTTTCTGTATTCTAGGGTTGATGAAAAAGGTAGATTACGGGTGTGCATGGCAGGGAGCAGCCAGCGCCCGGAGAAAGAAAATTAAAGATTTCCAGAGTTGTCTTGCTTTCTGCCAGATTAATAAATATAGGCCACTGTTTATTAACTCTAAGGGCTGTTTTATTTTACTGAAGAGCCTGAAATATATATTTCCTGGAAACTAATTTTCAGACCTGCAGTTTTTAGTAGGTGTGCCTTGTTTTAGGCAGCAGATGTCTTTCTGGAGAATTGTGGCTAATTCGCATTTTTGTAAATTGACTCATTTAAACACAGCAGGGAGTCTGTTTTTAAAAGAAACCTATGGTGTGTCCTTTTATAAAGTATAGATTTTTTTGGGAAAATAAATGTGTTTTGTAAATCTCTCCTTTAGTGGAAGGCAGTGAGGGTGCAACTATACTGAGAAACATGTATATTCATATAAATAGGACTTAGGACTTGATAATCAGCAAATGAGGTCCTTTGAAAACAAGAGCAGGTTCCCTTCAAATTATTTGGTCTGTAAATATTTTAGTAGGAAAGCCCCATCTCTGCATCATTTTTTATTTTTAGAAAGCTCTTCAATATAAACAATATCTGGTTTCACTTTAATTGAAGATCACAACTTCTTGAGAATTCTAAGGAGATAGTTTGAGAAGAATGGTACAGAGGTCTGTATTTTTAGAGATATGCACTTCTCTTTCTTCATGTTCTTCTGTGAGCAGCTGCTCAGGAAAACAATGCTGTCTTTGCAGAAAGAGGAGGCTTCCATCTCCTTGATTCCTTGGTCTCAGGGAGCTGATGTAAGAGCACTTCTGCTGCACAATTCTTATGTTGTGGAATTGTGTTGCTGGGGCTTCCAGGGTGGCACTTTGCAAACACTACCTTGGAGAATGACTAATTTTTTTCTTCTTTCAGTGTTGACTTCTAGGTCTACTTGATGTGGAATTTATGTGGAAAGGAGGAACTTTTTCCAATTGCTCGCTTTCCTCTGAGAATCAGAGATATCCAAGAGAGTTTTTACGTCTGGTCTAGGGTTTGACATGACAGATATTTATGTTTGATACAGAATAAAACACAAAATACATGTAACCTTTATTCAGTCTGCATTATGAATGTATTCTACATGCTTTCAGCTATAGTGAATTATATTAATAGCCTGTTATTGTAAAAATGTCAAGAGTATTTTCTGTCTCTTAGAGTGATTCTTTATCTGCTAAAAGTGTGGTGTTTATTTTAACACTGTTGACAAGAAGAAAGTGCACCTTTTAGCGAAATAGCCACTTTTTGAGCAGTTTTTTGAGATTCGTAAAAAAAAAGTAGGTATTGGGATGATACAGGGGAAATGTGTAAATAGTAGAGAGATGTGGAATAGCCTCTCTCCATTGACTCATCCAGAGGACACGTAGGACTTTCTCGTCTTTCTTTACCACTTCACTGTCACGTTGATTTCCTTTTCTATAAGTAGGTTTATCATTTAAAAAGAACAAATGAAATGCTTCACACATTTATTTTTGAAGAAGAAAAAAAAACACCTTAATTTTCTCTCCATCCATGTCCATCTGAGAGTACATTCTTGGGCACAACATAGTAAAACACTAGATTAGAGATTCTGGGATATCTTAATGATTCCTGACCTATGCTACAAAGAATTAATGTGAAAAGTTGCATTTCTCAGTTTAGCTGAGACACTTTTATGAGCCCCTATGTGGTGATGTTGGCATTTAAGCAAGATGTATAGTACTTGTCAGTCATCCAGTGTTCTAGGCTTAACTCATCAAAACAATCTTTGACTCTTCCTTATAGATAATTGTAAAGTTATTTGTAACATTGACCTAAGGATTATTCAGCAGCAGGTTGTTTAATTTCCATGACTTACGTAGATTTGAGAATTCCTCTTGGAATTGATTTCTAGTTTTATTCTACTATGGTCTGAGAAGATACATGGTATGATTTCAATTTTTCTGAATTTGCTGAGACACGTTTTGTGGCCTAACATATGATCTATCTTGGAACACATCCCATGTACTGATGACAAGAATGTGTATTTTTAAATTTTGGGGTAGAAAGTTCTGTAAATGTCTGTCCCATGTATTGTAGAGTCCCACTTCAGTCTAGTGTTTCTCTGTCGATTTTCTGCCTCAATTATGTGTCCCATTCTGTTAGTGGAGTGTTGAAGTTTCTAGTTATTATGATGCTGCTGTTTATTTCTTTGCTTAGATCTAGTAGAATTTGTTTTATGAATCTGGGAGTTCCTGTGTTATGGACATGTATACTTAACGGTTGTTATAGCTTCTTGCTGAATTGCACCCTTTATCATTATATACTGACCATCTTTGTCTTTTTTTTAAACCATTACTGATTTAAAGCCTATTTTATCTGCTGATGTGGCCTGTGGAAATCTGGGTTCTGTTTTACTACAAAAGACTATAAAACACATTAGTTCAAATTGCAGTGTAAAAAGAAATTTTAAAAATGAACAGTGTATTCTCATCAAATGTTTGCAAATAATTTTTTTCTATGCACTTACAGCTAGTTACAGCTCTTTTAAAGATTCAGATAACCACCTTGAATTTAATGAGAAAACTTACATTTACTATAATGTGAAACATGTTCACATTGAGGTACTTCAGCCCCAACTTTCACAAACTACTGGAAGTTAGAAGATACTTTGTTGCTAAATAAAAAAAAATTCACATTTGTCAACATCAGGAAAAATTATACTAGACTTAACAGTTTTAAATCAACAATAGCTTAAAACATTAGAGTGAATTCTCCTCTTGCCTTACAAATGCAAATAAATTCTCCAGACTCCCCTCTCTGTAGAGTCTGTCACACTAGCTCACTATTAAGGCTTGAACCTCAGTAAACACAATTTGGGAAAGAAAACAGACTTCAATATGAGAATTGGCTGGAATAGACATCTCCTGGAGAAAGTTCTGTGATTGTTTTTGCTGAGCATTCTCTCAATCTTCAAACTCTTTCAAACCCACTCCATTCCCAAGATCACTGAAAATGAAGAGAATAAATCAGGTGGCCCTGACAGCAACCTTCATCATGTCAAGGCAATGTTTTAACTTGTGTCTCTGATATTTTGTCCCATTTCCTATTGACAATGTCTCCCCCACCTCTTAGAGTATATATGAGGTTCTCCATATCACACACCTTTGCTAATTTTTTAGCTTTAGGTATAACATTTACATTTTTTGAAAAAATGTGTTTACTAAATACTCTTCATGTCCAGTACCTAATTTCCTGATATGTAAAGCATAGAAGCTTGGGGTTCCCTGGGATTGTCTAAGGCTTACTTTTGTACCAACTATTAATATTGGGAAAGTTCCTTGACTTCTAACTGTTCCTTTAGAGATGAGAATTCATAGAAAACAAATTCAGTTGTGAAACGCCTGTTCCTAATTTAGAGCAAAGCTATACGACATAGCAAAACTCCATTCATTAAACTTTATCTCATGTAAACTTAAAGAAAAAAAAATAATTCCAGGCCTCAATATAGATCATGAACCTACTTAGACTCAAATATGGTAAAACAAAATTTTAATTTTTTCCAGTCTTCCTAAAAGAAATGCAGTGTTTTAATCAACATTATAGATCAAATCTGTTGCCAAGGAACACAGGTTTTGACGTGGTAACAGAAAATCATTCTGGTAACCTGACACATGGCCAAGATTCTAAGACTAGAATTAAAGGCATTCTTTTGGATTCTGTCCTTTAATAATTTTCAGAGGAAAACCACGAAGAAGCTTCCAGCTCAGCAGAGATACTGATCAAGGCTTGGTAAGATGGGTTTGAAGCCCGTGGGTGATGTTCTTCAACAAATTCAACAGGCCAAAGGAGGAGTGTTCATCGACGGAGCTCTCCCGCTCGCGGGTTCGCGCCGGGTCCCGCAGCCTCCCCTCCCAGCACCAGGCCTTCCTGACGCTCAGCTCGCACCTGGCCCTGGTGGCCGGCCCTACCGCCTGCGTCCCCGCCTGTGAGAATGATCTGCCATGCAGACGAGGCCCGTTTATGTGCCGCGTGGCATTTTCTGCATCTGCTCTTGAATCGTGCTCCACAAAACAGGATCCACATGCTGTTTTTTCATTTTATCCAGACCCAGAATAATTTTCTTTATGTCACTGCTTTTGCTGAAGAGTTCACAGATTTGCCCTTCAGTTGTGTAGAAGGAAAGATTTCCAACACACAACGTACAACTTTTCTCAGTAATTTTTCTTGTTCTTCACCGTCACCCCGGAAATGCCCATCTGGGTACAGACTCGGATCGTGTAGCAGGCGCGGCCGCGAGGCCGCCGGGGTGCAGAGGCGGGACAGGGACGCGGGACTCCGGGAACGGCGAGGCGGTGACGGCGTCGGCGGGAGCGGAAACCCGGAACTCTCCTTCCTGAAAAAAAGAAAGGTCCCGCAATGGTGCCCTTACGTCCTGTGCCGGAGGACAGACCCGGCAGGAGGGGCGGATACACGACGGCCTGTAAATCAGCTGTCCCTGCGCTGTCCCGGTCCTCTGTGCTATCCGCAGTCCAGGCCGGGCCGTGCGGCGGTGTCCCCCGGACCCGGGTGGAAGCTTGGTGGGAGGCTGGGCCAGTCCCCTCCGTGGAGGCGGCTGGCGTGGGAGTGTGCTCTGCCGGTCTCCCGGTGGCCGTGCTTGCCCTCCTTTGGCGCTCTGTGTTGTCTGAACAAGTGCCCCCCGCCCCCCATTCGCCCCATTCCAAATCCGGTGGAAAAAGTTTACCACGTCCTGATAGGTTCTGGGCTTCTGTCTATGCGGCCATGCCTGACCATGCTTAGCCCCAGATACCGGAGGCAGGGAGATTTGGCTCTGGGATCAGACTTGCCTGACTGCTGTCAAGAGGGCCGAGCGGGGGGAAGGGTGGTTTCCCACGGGAAAGCCAGTTATGGGAAGAATAGGAGTGGATGATGCAGGGTAGGAGCAAACAGCAATGACCACTGTATTCCTTTCCAGAGACAGGGATGCTTAGCAGCCTCACCCTCACTGTGGATACGTGGCAGAAGTCTCATCTAGCTGCAGAATGGACAGTCAACTGGAGAGCCAGTAAATTCTAGCTCCCCAACTTTTCCCTCCCCCCCGGGATTGATGGGAACAGACTCTGTGGGGCAGGAAAAATACCAACAGCAAAGTGTACAGCAATAATACGTGTCTCAGTTGAGCAACTGCTTTGTGCCAGTAGTATACTGGCGCAAAGTATACATTATCTAGTTCTTCAAATAACATTATGCTTTGAGGACTATCAAAGTACTTATTTTAGAAATAAGAAAACTGAGGATAAAAGAGGCTAAAAAGGTGTAAGATAGTATAGCTGAAAATACTTTTTCTACAGAGCATCATCACTACTACTTCTAATATGTATGTATTGTGAGCTGCCTGCATCTTTCACTAAAATATAAGCTATATGAGGGCGAAGAACTTGTCTATCTTCTTCACCACTGAGGTTTCAGTGCCGCAAACGGTGCATGCAAGATCGTACATGCTTAATAAACACTTCTTAAATAATTGGCCAAAACAAACAAACAAACAACCTCAAAACTTTTCATGGTATCCAAACACCTTTTCAGAAAATAAGTGAAAACTGCATTAGACATTTGTAACTTTTCCCGCTCATTTCACCAGATTCAAATCATTCTTGAGCTTTATATATTCCTTGATATCTATCCCAATTCTACCCATCAATCTGCATTTTATTTCCCAGCAGCATAGGCTCTCTGCTCAAGACAAGCAAATCTGCTAGCCTGGTATCTGAGATGCACATCGTATCTTTGTCTACTGTCCTGACTCGCCTAGAAACTTCTGCCCACTTCTTTTATCTGCTCGTATCCGAATGTGCCCCAATAAAGAATACCACATTGATGAATATGTTAATACTGAATTAAGATCCTAATTCCTCTAAAAACATCCCTGGGACTGTCAAGCTGGGCCATGCTTTGAAAAGCCCACATAAACTTTATGCTGGTAACAAGAAAACTTTGAAGAATTGAGTCTTTGTGGAGTTTTGGTGGGGCAGATAATCGCTATCAGATATTTAAAGAGCTGAAGTTATGGCGAAGGATTAGATATTTGTGTGACTGCAAAGTGCAGAACTAAAATAAGGGATGAAAACTATTGCGAGGCAGCTTTAGTTCGTTATACAAAATAACTTTCAAATATTGAAAACTTTGAAAATGGAACAGGCTGCTAGGAGTGTGGGTATATTACGATTGGAGGCAGCTGAGCATGTTACAGAGGAGATTCAAATATCTGGTGATGTATTGAACTGAATGATCGCATATCATAATCCATAGGTTTACAGCTCTTCACTATGTCAGGTCATTCCTGGGTTGTGGAGATTTTGGAAAGACCTGAAATGTGTTTATATGATGCATAAATGGGACCTTAACTTTAATATTAGATTTGAGAAGGTAGGGTTAAGAATAAGTGTGCTTGCAAGACAGCATATGAAAGCGAGAATGAGAGAGGAAGAAGGGGAAGGCGAGTGGAGAGCTGAGGAAATAGAGAGGGAGAGGTAATCTGTACGTAAGAAACAGAACGATTACTTTAACATTCAACTTTTGTTCTTCATTCCTAAAGGACGTACACCTTTGTATCTGTTTTGGCAGCATTTTCACGGCTATTGTCAGAAGACGCAGTTTCTCCTGAATATGGGAAACAAAGCCTGGTATCTAGGCTTTCTCATGCAGTCAGTAACACCTGGAGAGTGACATGCTTTGTGGCATGAGCAGTGTGGAGCCCATGTCAGCTATGTGGACCAGACTCTCGCCTGTATATCTTGTCATACTGAATACTTAGCTCCAGAGCACTTTGTAATCATTACCTGATCTTCACGGCATCCCTGGCAGGTAAGCAGTGCCATTCCCAATTTCAAGATGAAACAGCCAAAGTGATTTAAGACTCTGAGAGTGAGCGTCAGGGCTACAAACAGGAGCTTAAATGCCCAGGCTGTCAGTTTTATGCTTAATTTCCTTGATGAGCACTTTTTACCAAAGATTCTTGAACTGGCATTAGTCCACAGAGGTGCTTTCTGCCAGTCTGAGTGTGCCTGGCGTTGTGTTGGAACTGCGATGCTGTCCTGGCAGGTGGAGTCCTCCCAGATATCTTTGAAGGTCATGAGGCTGCCATCTCTCACTTCCTTCAAATATCGGTTGCTCATTCAGAATGTTAATCCTGTGGTCTCTGATTAATGATTGTTTTTCTTAAAATTCTAGGCTCTAAGACTCAGTATGTTTGTGTATGTGTGAGTGTGTGTGTGTACTCTCACACTATCCTTGCTTGCCGCTTTTAAAGAAAGACTTTTTCATTGTCTAATTCTGCTAGCAACCTTCTGAATACAAATGAGAGAAAATTATTTTTCCTGGGAAAAATACTGCTGTGCATCCTGACATTTTTGGCAAGTTGTTTTCTACTCGCGATGGGAAGTTTTGATAAAGTGAATTATCTTTTGTGCAGAGTTATTTTTCTTGTATTTCTCGATGCCTACCATTTTCTCAGTTTTCTATTGATTATTATTTTCTCCACGTTACTTTACAAGTTGTAATTGCTTTGTTATCAGAAAGAGAAAGGTACGTTCATTCTATCCTTTTATCACCGAGCATCTCGGTGAATGAACTGTAGCACTCCTCATTGCCATAGTTTTGTTCTGCTCAGTTTTTAATGATAATTGCCCTTGTCATTCCTTGTAATATAAGCTATAGAAATCTTCTGTTAAGGAAGACAGAGATTAGCAAGTCAGAATATATTTTCAAAATGAATTGATAAGGAAACTTCATGTTTCATTTCAAAGCATTAATTAAATGACAAGGAGCTCATGACATGAAATAAACAAAGGATGGACAAATGACATTGACATAAGTCCAGGAAAGAAGCACATGAGCTCGTGTTTAATTGAGACAGAACACTGTCTGTGGGGTCTGGTCACTTAACTTTACCATCCCCAAATTTATACTCCTTTCAAATGTTTTAATTCTTTCTTCTTTTTTTTTTTCACATTAGCGATGCTCTCCCTCTTTCTCTTCTTTAAATGCCAGCCTCCTTTCTGCTCTTGTACTTCTTGATGAGGGAACACACACTTGTATGTTTACATTCAGAATTGTTAACACTAAACGTGACAGGGGTTGAAAGTGTGCAAGCCAAAGGGTCCACACTGCCCTCTTCTGTCCAGCAGTGGTATTGCTTGTCAAGCCAAGCGCACCAAATAAGGAGCACTTAGCGGGGTACGAAGCAATTGTGTACCTGTGATGGAGTTACTCTGTGGAATCAGTCAGGAGATCGAGGAGCAGAAACAGTGAGTTTCTTGCCCAAGATAATCATAGGGTGAGTTTCTAAGAAAATAAAATTCTCTGGAAGCAGAGTCCTATTTTATCCCTTTTTGGTTTCCATTTTGTACCTACTTGGCTAAGCTCTGCCACTGTTGCGGATTCTGAGCTAGTCCTCCTCCAGGGCTTTATTTTGGAGAAGACATAGGCCCCCTCGTCATCTGTTGCTTTTGCTCCTTTGACCAAGGTGAGAACAATTTATTCTCAGTTTAGCCAAAATAAAGTTGTAATTTTCAAAAACCGTATTTCCCTAAAGAGCCAAAGAAACATCCTATAATTTTCAAGAGCATAGAATGGAGTGCATTTGTATTTTTCTGACCCATGCTTTACTCTGTCTAGTTGCAGATGAGATTTGGCAATTCTACTTTTGGCCTGAAGTAGATTTGTGTTTTAACTACGTCTACAGTCTGTATCCTACCCAAGATCTCTTGCCAGGACCAGTGGAAGTTATTTTCTACTCATAATGGGACGCTTTGATAAAATGAATTATTTTTTTGTGCCGAGTAGTTTTCCTTTGTGTTTCTGTGTCCATCATTCTCTCAGTTTTCTATTAAATTTTTCTTTTCTCTATTATCACTTTACAAGTTGGAATTGTGTTGTCTGTAAATGCTTCCTGTTGGAAACCGCTTCCTAGTTTTTCCCAAGGTGTGGGCAAGTAGATCTTGTGCTTCTAAGTAGGAAAGACATTTTCATGCTGACTGATAAAGACTCTTTTCCTCACCCCCAGCTGGTCCTCCTCAACTGAAAGTAAAGCCCTTTTCCATTCAAAACTGTTTTTAATCTATGCCTGTCTGAGTGTTAGTACTATTATGGTGAATAACATTCACTCCTCCCTTGCTCACATCCAGCATGGAGTCTAGCACATACTAGGGGTCTCAATAAATATTTGTTGAATAAATGCACTGAAGATATATTTTCTGTTCTCAAGGTATTTGGAGTCAGGTGGAAGAGCTTACAGTTTAGAGTGTGGACCCCAGGAATTCCTGTCCTCCCCTTGACCTTTTCCCTGAAACTCGCCTCAAGCTTATTCACTGAACGTTTCTGGTTTGTTTAACTTTGTGCTGATGCTCAGCAGTTCTAGGCAACATCTGGATAGAGTTCACAATGGGAGACATGTGGACCAAGTCAATGCCAACTTTTCTTGGAGCTCCACGATACTAAATTACTTCCTTGCCACAAGCAGAGGCAGACTCACTCTCCAGTCTGCGCCTGCTTGCACGTTTCTGTTTCTGGTTTGAGGGATCCCTTCAACCCTCTGGTCCCTAACAACCCAGAAGTGATCCGTAGGTCCTAAGCCTAGTGGTGGAACAGGGTGTTGCGCTGCACTCTTCAGACTCTCTTTTCTCATGCAGATGCTCTCTGCATTGTAGGTGCCTGGGGGGAAGCGTGATCCAAAGTCATACTGCTGTAGTTTTACGTGTCCAAAACCACTTTTTTCCCCCTTCCCAAAGGAAGAAAATAGATATGTTCTAATTTTAAACTCAGATAATGTTTGAAATTAGAATTTAGATGTTCTGGTTCCTAAACTAGTGCCATTTCCATATTATAATACTTTCGAAGATTTAGTGACTTTAAAGAGTATCTGATTGACTTAGTGATAGTTACTGTAGTAGTTAATTATTAATCATTGTGACACTTAGCTGTATTCTAAATCAAGTTTCCCTCTTTTCCTTGATGGCCAAAAGCCTTGTAAGAATCTACCACATATCTTTCCATTTTACTCTCAATCGCTTCTTCTAGACTTTTGCTTTATACCCATTGCTTTTACTCAAACTGTAAATTATCTGATAATTATCTTCAAAATTGATGAGCCCAGAGGTTCTTCCTGGATTTTTCTGTAGTGTGGTTCTTTTTCCTAGATCTTCCTGTGTTATTGGAGGATGTTGTTCAATCCTCCTCCCCCACATTTTTTTTTTTTTTTTTTTAGCATCAGAGGCATGGCACTCTCCAGATGATACTTTTATATCTCAAGTAATTGCTTTTTCAAAACATTGTTAGTTGCAAAAATTTCAAACATATATAGAAATAGAAAAAATAGTTAAATGAATTTCTGTTTGCCAATCACCTAGTTTCAATAATGGTCAACATTTTGCCATTGTAATTGTATTTATCTCCCCACACTTTACTTTTAAGGGGATTGAAGCATATCTCAGACTGCATGTCATTTGAACTACAAATAATTCAGTATGTGTCTCTAACGCGTAGACCTTAATAAAAAACCCACATGGTGTTAGCACACCTAAGAGAAAATGATAATTCCTTTGAATCATCAAGTATTTTGTCTGTGTTTAATTTCCCCGTTTACGCTATTTTGGAATAAGAATCATTCGTGTGTTGAAATTTTCCTCTTACCGGATCTGGCTCATTGAATCCTTGGGTGCCTTCAACATGTGCCCTGAGCCCCCAGTATTCTGTAAACTGGTGATTAGATCTAGAGCAGTACTTTCCAATAGAAATATAATGCACACCACATATGTAATTAAAGTATTACAGAAGTTGCTAAATTCCTTTCCCTGGGGGTTGTACTGTTGTGCATTCCCTCCAGCAATGTGTGAGAGTAGTTATGTCCTTAGAGTCTTGCAAACAATATGCTGAACTGTCAAGTGTAAGGATTTTTGTCAATCTGATATATGAGAAATAGTATCTTAGTGTAATTTTAACTTCCACTTACCTTATCAGGAGCCAGGATAAGCATTTTTTTTAATGTTTAAGGGCTGTTTCCATTTCTTCTTTTATAAACAGTTCATATCTTTTGCCATTTTCTTTTGGATTGTTGATTTTTTTTATTCTCAATTTTTTACAAGTTCCTTATATATAAGGAGTATTAGTTCTTTGATTTTGATATAAATATAAATTGCAAATATTTTTTGACAGGCCCCTTCCTCCGTGAAAGCTTCCCTGACTTTCTTGACTGGATGTAATCTTTTTCCTTTGTTTTTTTTTTTCTGAATTAAATATTTAATTTTTGTTTTTATATACCTATATGAATATGTGCTTTTAAGCAACGGTCAGCATGAACATCTGAGCATTTACCTTACTATGTATGGGGCCCTGTATATGAAACATATCATTTGAAATCTCACACCATATCCATGAAGTAGGAACTGTTATGCCAGTTTTAAAGCTGAGAAAACTAAATCTTCATACAAGTAAAATGACCTGAACTCAAACCATCCAACTCCAGAGGCAATACTCTTCATTAGACTTTTGAGAGACATTGTTAAAACATGATAGCAAATTCTTGTGTATTGCGTAGACAGAATTTTTGTTATCCAAAGCTGACAAATGATCAATCTGCTTCTCACTACAATGCTACTGTGCTATATGCTGGGAATCAAATTTTTATGATCTTGGTGAATTTCTTAAGATAGATGCTATTTATCTGGAATTATTTAAAAAATTGATATTGAAAAAATTCAGGGTTAGATTATAAAGCAAACTTGTCATTAAATAGGCACTCCATGGTTCACACAGCACAGGCTGAGGATTGAAATACAGATCTTAGTAAATAAGGGCCTACGGATGAAAATATTTATTTGGAAAAATACTGTTGATAAAGAAAACTGAAGAGGCTTGGAGGAGAAAAATACACTTTCAAGAGTAGTATTTCTCTCTCTCTTTTTTTGGATACATATTAGTTTGGTATGGCAATCTTTTGCTTTGTCATTCATTTTACCTAATCTCATCTACTATAATCAAAACCTCACCAAAATAAATTGCCCTTTTAAAAAATAAAACAAGATTATATGAATGATTTATTCATGTAAGCAAAGACAGTGATCTAAACATTGATATTTTAATTTGTAAATACTTATCTGAATATCTTTAAGAGTTTGAGAATAATTTTTCTAAATTTGAAATAATTATGTAATTCATATCTCAAATAGTAGTTTTTTTTTTTTTTTTTTTTGAAACAGAGGCTCACTCTGTTGCCCTGGCTAGAGTGAGTGCCGTGGCATTAGCCTAGCTCACAGCAACCTCAAACTCCTGGGCTCAAGTGATCCTCCTGCCTCAGCCTCCCGAGTAGCTGGGACTACAGGCATGTGCCACCATGCCCGGCTAATTTTTTTCTATATATTTTTAGTTGTCCAGATAATTTCTTTGTATTTTTTTTAGTAGA
>RJWJ010009279.1:0-50457 GCA_004363605.1 Indri indri
TTAAAAACTTAAATACCATGTAAAAATTGCTTTAATTATTCAATTTCAAAGTATTTTTGAGTGCTCAATTAGTCTCAAGCATTGTATCATGAGCGGGGTTATAGTTAGATATGGAGATGTTAAATATATGAGAGAGAGTGAAGGAGAGAGGTATAAATAATGAAATAACGCAAATGCTATATAAGAAGACATTTTGTAATTTACAAAGTGTCAAAAAAGAGACGGTGGCTAAGTCTTCTTGAAAGCTTCAGAATATGCTTTCTAAAGAAAGTAAAATTATGCTTTAAAAAGTTGGTACAAAGAAGTGCTTTATTAACTGATACGGAGTGGCCAGGGTGTGCCTCACAAAAGAGGTAATGATTGAGCAAATTCTTGCAGTAAAATAAGGAACTGTCAGGAAAACAAAGGGGGAAGCATATTTTATGTGGAAAGAACATGTGCAAAAACAAGAAAGTGCAAATTAGCAGAAGGCGTTCACGAAATTTAAAGTAATTTAGTATTGACTGAAGCAGCCCTCAAGTTCCCTCAGCTTGACTAAACTTCAGACAGGTTTCTTCCTGACTGTAGGTTCTTGATCTCTCTCTTCTTAGAGCATTTATTTAGAAAATTGCAATTGTAAATTCCTTCTCTGCACCTTTGCTACGCATATCTTCTCCCAACCTCTGGCCAGTTTCACAACCCAGGATCGTCTTTTTCAAGGCCCTAGGTGCTGTCCCTTTGAAATGTAATCACCAAGAAAGACAGACACTGGCTCTCTGAGGCTCCCTAGGAGCCTAACTTAGATAAGCACCAATTAGTAAACACAGCTGGCCATTTACCAACCTCCCTACAAAGTCTTCTGGTATTTTTTCACTAGAGGGCTTAAAAACTATTTCATTTTTTTATTTCAGTGGAATTAAATTCAGTCTCTCTCCCCCAGTGCAACAGGCTTGACTCCAATTACAAGAATCTCTTAGCCTATTTAACTCTGTTTGTAATTTTTCTTTGACAGCATGACTAAGACTATATGGCAGGGTTTTTGTCTGGAGAGAGAGGTAAAATCCAGAAAATGGAGGTGTTGTATACCCTTAGGGAAAAGTTCTAAGTAGGAAAGAAGACGAACTGGTTTAGAATCCTAGGACTGGAGGAAAACCCCCCAAAAATGACAGTTTGTCTTATATTTCCAACCAACAGAAGGTGGCCACTTAGGCCAAGTGTTTTCCAATCCATAACCTAGCAAAAGAATGTGCTCTAGGCAGGCTCATTCCACCCCTGGATAAAATAGGTGTCCTTCCAACAATACCAAGCAAGATTCCACTGGCAAGAGGGACCTGTGAGCTAACACTGAGTAGCCAGTAGAAGCACTCTCCCACCAAGTTCATCCCAGTCCCAGGAATTTCCAGGTAGCTCTTCACCAGCGAGAGGGAGCTCAGCACAAGAGCTCTATAGAAATCCCATGACATATACTACAAAATAAATACTCCTATAACTAGTGAGTTCACCAAAGTTGCAGGATTCAAAATCAATAAACAAAAATTCATCACGTTTCTGTATGGTAACAATAAATATGTAGAAATTGAAATTTAAAATAAGGTACCATTTACCATTTAAAATAAACTACCAACCACTTTAAAGAAAATTTAATACTTAGATATACGTATAATAAAACAGGTACAGGATTGCTATGGTGAAAACAAAATGCTAATAAAAGAAATCAAAGAAAATCTAAATACATATTGATAGATTGGAAGAATCAACACAGTAAAGGTGAAAATTCTCCCCAAATTATTTTCTAATTTCAGTGTAACCTGGTGTAAACATTCATATACAGGTTTTATGCATGACCATGAGTTTTCAATTGGGTAAACACCTAAAAGTAGGACAGCTGTGTTGATGGTAAATATAGGTTTAACTTTATAATGAACTGCCAAACTGTTTTCCAAAAGGAGTGTACTATTTTGCATTCCCACCAGCAATACATGGGTCCTAAACAGTTATTCTGGATTCTTGCTAACACTTGGTATTTTGAGTATATTTAGCCACCCTAAGAGATTAGTTTGTGTTATCTAGTTTGGGTTTAATTTGCATTTTACTCTTGAGTAATGATACTGAGTATCTTTCATATGTGTATTTGCTGTCTATGTATATTTTTTTGGTGGAATGTCTGCTGAAATATTTTGCCTATTTTTATTGGGTTTTGTTTGTATTTTCTCTGAGTTTTAAGAGTTCTTGATAATACACCAAAGATGAGTCAGGGAGCATTAATAATATGGGAAAATAAAACTATTTAATAAAAAAGATAGCCGTATAGATTGTAGCATTATAAAACCGTAAATAAGGATTTTTACATAGCAGAAATTGGGGATACATCATCGTATTTTCCTGTTATGCTCTTACTGCTGTTTCAGAGTATCAATACCAGTTTAATAACTGGTATTATAATGGAAATCGTAAACTCATCTGTCCTTATGTCTTTGCCTTATCAAATCTTCATAGCTAAATGTATATCTTATTTTTAGAACCTGAGAGAATCAGATAATATTTGTATAATTTAATTCTGTAGACAATTAGGAAGAGTTTCTTTAGACTAAGTAGTCACATTTACTTCTGACTGGAAGGCAGTGCTGTGAAGTGGACCTGTGCATCAGTCTGAAGCACTCTTGCTAGGCTGAAATCCCAGCGCTTAATACTTACCAGATACATTCATTAAATTCTCATAGATTTGGTCTCTTCTTTTGTAAAGTAGAAATAATAATAGTAACGTCTACCTCATATGATAGTTTTGGCAGTTAAATAAAATAGCCTAGGTTAAATATTTAGGGCAACATCTGCCATATTTTATGCATTTAATAAATAATTGCTATTATTTTTGAATATAACAATGGTTTCTCAAATTTCTAGTTCATTCTATCTGTAAAAAGATCCATGAAATACTCTTTCCTTTACACCGAATAGAAAATAATTTTTTAACAAATTTATTTGAAGGAAAGCAGATTTTCATTAAAAAGTTTGCTTGACGTAGTATTTCTTGTGTGATTCCATATCCTTAGAACTATCTGTACTTGACACTTTGCTTTATGTCTCTTTCAGCAAGAAAGAAAACAGAAGGTACCCACTGTGAATTTCCACTTATTTTTCCAAGCCTTCTTAAGCAATTATTGTCATCAATTTTCACCTAACATTTGATCTTCTATCTGGTTTATTTCCCTGTTTCTCTGGAGCACAATTCTTCGTATAAAGATCTGGGTAACCACTTCTTTTTTCCTTTGAAATGGATACTTCTCCTGGCATCTTAATTTTGGCACAAGTATAAAAGTTATAAAAACATTTTCAGATTGAATAATGTAAAACAAAATCTGTCAGAGAACATTTGAATTGGACAGTTCTAAAAGGGAAAATGGCGTAACTGACTTCCTCTATCTCATTGTAACGTATTTCCTTTCCTACTTTCTTTAACAAAAGAACCATTTAATTAATCCTACATTTCTTAGCTGTGGAGGCATGATTATGTGAATGACGAGGCAGATTGCTGTGACATTTTTAGTAGTTTTTTAAAAAATAAACTTCAGTTTTTTAGAACAGCTTTAGATTTACAGAAAAAAAATTCAAAGATAGCACAGAGAATTCCCATGTACTCCCATAGCCAGTCTCCCCTATTAGTAACAGCTTACATTTTATGGTACATTTTTCATAATTAATGAACCAATATTGACACATGTTATTATTAAATCCATGCCTTTTTGCAGATTTCTTAATTTTTACCTAATGTCTGTTCTTGGTTCCAAGATCCCATTCAAGATACCATATTACAATTAGGCTCCTTTGGCTGTGACAGTTTCACTTTTTCCTTGTTTTTGATGACCTTGACAGTTTTGAGGTAGGTGTTTTGTAGAATGTCCCTCAAATAGGGTTTGTCTGATGTTTGGATTTTGGTTTTGGTTTTGGGGTTTTTTTATGCTTAGACTGAGGATTATAAGCTTTTGGAAGGAAGACCACAAAGGTGAAATGCCTTTTTCCTCACATCATATCAAGGGTACCTACCATCAGAATGCCTCATCACTGTGGAGGTCACCTTGAGCATCTGGCTTAGGTAGTGTCTGTCTAATTCTTCAATGTAAAGTTACTCTTTTTCCTTTTCCATATTACACTCTTTGGAAGGATGTCACTTTGCCCAGCCCACATCAAAGGAGTGGAGAATTATGCGTATCTCCCAAACTCCTAACACGCACTAGTCTTTTTATTGTTTTCTTAACTGCCTTTTCCAGACCCTCACATAACTGAACTTATGCCCTACACGTCCTCTTCAGACTGGCTTCTTTCACTTAGTAGTATGCACTTAAGGTTCATCTAAGTCTTTTTATTGCTTAATATTTCATTTCTTTTTGTCACTGACTGGTATTGATATACCACAATTTGTTTATTCACTAGCTTACTGAAGGTCATCTTGGTTGCTTACATTGTTGGGTGATTATGAATAAAGCTGCTATAGACACTGACATGTGTGGTTTTGGGTAGACATAAGCTTTCAAATCAGTTTAATTAATATCCAGGAGTGTGATTGCTAGATTTTATGGTAAGATTATGCACAACTTTGTAAGAAACTTCCAAACCACCTTCCAAAATTTCTGTACCACGGTGCTTCCCCTAGCAATGACTGAGTCCCTGTTGCTCTGCACCCTCCCTGCAACTGGTACTGCCCATTATTTATCGACTCTAACAAGTGTGCAGTGGTACCTCGTTGTTTTGATTTGCAATTTCCTAATGAAAAATGATGCAGAGAATATTTTCCTATGCTTATTAGCCATCTGTACGTGTTCTTTGATGAAGTCTTTGTTCAGATCTTTTGCCCACTTTGTTTGCACTATTATAGTTGAATTTTAAGGGTGATTTGCAATCAAGTCCTCTATTAATCAAGCCCTCTATTATATATATACGTCTTTGGCATATTTCTCTCAGTCTGAGACTACTTTTTTCATTCTCCTAACATGTCTTCTACATAGCAGAAGTTTTTCATTTTAATGAAATCCAGCATATCATTTTTAAGCTGTCATTTATTTCACTTATCCATGTACTATATACACCCAATATATTGTTGTCATTATTTTAATTAATCAGCTACTTTATAGATTAATTACAAATAAGAGAAATAAAATATTTTACTTTATCTTAATTTAATCCTATTCCAATACTCTTCCTTGTTTTTGCAGATCTGAGCTTCTGACCTATGTAGTTTCCATTCACTCCAAAGAACTTCTTTTAACATCTCTTACATGGGCGATTTACTGATGGTAAATTCCTTCATGGGAAAGTGGAGGTAGTTCTGAGAAAGCCTTTGTTTCTCCTTCACTTTTGAAGGATAATTTCACTGGATATAGAATTATAGGTTGGTGAATTTTTTTTTCAACAGTTTAAATATTTCACTCCACTCCCTTCTTGCTTTCATGGATCTTGATAAGAAGTTCACTGTAATTCACATCCTTATTCCTCTATAGGTAAAGTGTTCCCCTCACCCTGGCTTCTTTCAAGTTTTTCTTTTTTTCTTGATTTTCTCTGATTTTAACATGACAGGACAAGTGTAGATTGTTTTGCTTGGTGTTCTTTGAACTTCTTGGATTAGTGATTTTGCCTTTCATTAGTTATCTTCAATGTTTCTTCTGCATCTCTTTCTTCTTCTGGTGTTCTCATTACGTGTATGTTATGCCTTTTGTAATCGTATCACGGTATTGCATATTCTGTTCTGGTCTCTTTCATTTCGTTTGCTTTTTAGGGAAGTTTAGGAAGTTTCTATTGGCTTATCTTTAAGCTCACTGATTCTTTCCTTGGTCATGTCCAGTCTTCTATGGAGCCCATCAAAGGCATTCTTTATTTCTATTAGTGTAGTTTTATTACTAGCATTCAAAAAAATTATTTTTTTAGAGTTTCCATCTGTCTGCTTACATTACCCACCTACTCTTGCATGTTGTCTCCCTTTTCCATTAGAACCCTTAACATATTAATCACATTTAATTTAAATTCCCTTCTTATAATTCCAAAATCTGTGTGATATCTGAATCTGGTTGTGATGCTTGCTTTTCTTTGCCTCATATTTATAGTATGAGTTGTAACTTTTTTTTTGAAGGCTGGACATGAGATATTTATCAATAGGAGCAGAGGTAAATAGACCTTTTGTGTAAGGTTTTATGTTAATCTGCCTTGGAATTGGGTTGTGTCTAATATTTGCAACAACCGTTAAGTATCAGAGACTTCAAATTCCTCTAGCATCCTTGTTTTTGTCTCACCTGTTTCCTTAAGCTTTTCCTAAGAACTTTTTCTTATATAAAGTATATATCTTTTAGCCCTCACTGCCATAATCCACTGTGATTGTACTGGAGTCCTACTGATGTGGTGGTAAGGAGTGGGAGAGAAAAGGGATTCTGTAATCTTGAGATTAAAATTCAGTCTTTCTGTGGGCCCCTTTTCCAGTCTGTAATCTTCACAAGTGTTTTTTTAGATCCCTCATCCTCAGAGATGAGACAGGAAGGCTGGAGGTGACTAAGCGGGGTAAATTCCCTAATCCCAAGTGCACTAGGGCTCTGGTGAAGAGGAGGCCTTTGCTAGGAGGAACGATCGGGGGCCATCTCAGGCAGGCAGCACTCCAGGCCCAGCCGCGTGGGGTGTCGGGGGCTGGAGTCTCAACTACATACATTCACGAAGGAGGGAGCAGAAGAGTGACAGATTCATGTGGCCTTTTAAATTATTCAGTAATAATGGAATTGGATCCAAAATGGTGAGTGATTTCTCTAACAAAGCAATAGAAGATTCTTCATATCACCTTTTGGTAGCTCAATTCAGTTTTGGGAGGGGGCAGAACAAGTAAAATATAGAAAACTGAAAAGAAGAAAACCTCATTTTGGAACTATCTCTCTCCTTGACTATCCCTTATCCCTTATCTTTCTACTTGTTTTAATTGTGTTCTGAATCTATAAATAGTAAAGGCCAAAGAAATAGAATATACATTTAAGAGTTTTATAACTTTGCCTTGAAAGCTGCTATTTCGTGAAAGAAAACGTATATCAATTTACTGTCTGATTTTTTTAAAACAAGATTACTTATGTTCATAAATTTAAAAGGTTAAGACAAATGTAACTACATATCTGCACACTGTTTTTAGCAGCTATATGAATAAGAATAATGAGGTCTGTATTTTGAGGGTTCTTCCCTGTGAACGCTTTGCCACTGGAGTTGACTGCTCAAAAGATCTTTTATAGGGTTTTAATATTATATTTTTAATCTATGACCTTGATAGCATTACTTGCCCACATGGGAGCCCAAATGTCTTTCTGGCTATGACCTTGTTATGAACAGTATGAGACTCACTGTGCAAATGTTCATGTCTTACCGATTCAAGCAACATCACAGTGTCATAACTCAAGGAAGTTGAATAAGGGGAACGTAGACAACTCTTTCCCCTTCCTCCCTTTCCAAAATGTAACAAATACTGTGTATGTTTTCCTTTCCCCTGCCCCTTCCCCTTTCGTCCTTTTGGAAATGTGTCAGGAACTAGATAGTTTAAAATGGGGGGACTGGGAGAAATGATCCAGCCAGCTTCTTTGTGCTTCATCATAAGGCATGCTACTTAAGCACCTTTGTAACAAGAAAACCTGGTGGGGTCGCCAGGAGTTCAGGAAACAGGACCGCAGAAGTTACACTCTGGGATCCTGGCCATGAGGTTGTATTCCTCACCTTGCTGAAAACAGACACTGGACCTAAATGGTGCCGCATGACTTTATTTCTTCTTGGTTAGATTTCTCAACACTACAGTCAGCGAATTCCCCTACTGCCACCTTCAAAAAACATGGAAAGCACCTACCCTGAGAAGAAGGTAGATTTGGTGTAATAATTACTCTGATGGCTTTTTAAACAATGGACCCCTACAAACTACTGGAGATTCATGGCACCAGCCCTCTCTGTTTGGCCACAGCTCTGTGGACTCTGGTGTCTCTAAGGGAACATATACTGGAATCACAGGGTAGCCATCTGGTTGCCAGGGCTCTTTCTGAGGTCACGGTGGTATGAGCCACTATAGTGGAGGTGGCACAGGGAACCATTGCCCCTGGTATGGCACTCCTGGAAAGGCTGTGTCTTTCAGGAAAAGCCATTTTTGGACTTTAGGGAAGACTACAAAGAACACAAGGTAGAGAAGTTGCAGTTTAAAGAGGAAGACTTTCCTCCTGTAAATCCAGAAACTGGCAAACAAAATCAGCCACGCAAATCTACTGGGACCCCTCCTGGAGTGTGGAAAAGTCCACCTAGTGCCAAGCAACCCACCAACATGTGAGTCATCCAAAAGGTTTCCAAAGAAGATCCTACTGCTGCCTTCTCTGCTGCATTCACCTCACCGGGATCTCACCATGCAAATGGCAACAAATCATCAGCCACAGTTTCAAGTGTCTATAAGAACCTGGTTCCTAAGCCTGCACCGCTGCCTTCCAAGTCCAATGCAAGGAAAGCTAACAGAAGGCAACACAATCAGGATCCCTTTTCTCTAGCTGGAAGTCTGCTTTTACCAATGCAATCTGTTACCAAACCATTGATACTGGCTGGTCGCCCAGTTCTAAGTTCTCCCAAAGAGAGTCCCTCTAGCATCACCCCTCCCATTCGGCTTCTCTTGACTGACCAAGTTGACCTCCTAGTGAGTTCCCGAAGACTCTGAAGGATCATCGGAATGGAGAATTCTCAGAAAACAGAGACTGTGCTGAGCTGGAGGGTTTCGAGGACAATAGTACACCTGAACCAAAGGAAATTGGAGAGGATTTCTCTTACAATAGTGGAAGAAAGGGAGGTTCTCTCACACTCTGGAAGCAGAGCACAAAAGAAATAGGATGGCAGAAATAGACTGACAATGATGGCACTCGCCTTCCCCACACAGAGGACAAGCTCAAAGAGCTCCTAAAGACAGAGCAGCTGGGAAGAAACTACTTTGAAAAGAATAGTTTCTTGCAGAGCCATAGTTTGAGCCTGTTCTTCCCTTGGAGCAGCACCTGTCAAGCAGAATGTGAAGACCCAGACACAGAAACTGGTACCAATGAAACATCAGATGATGATGCCTGGGAATAGGCATATAAATGCTCACACTTACATCTGGCCCAGTTAATTCGGCTTATGTGTTTAAGGAGTATACAAAAGAAATTGTTCATTTCCATTTCCTTTTCTTAGATTATTGTTGAATAAATCATGCACAAGGGAAATAATCATACCTGAGAGAGAGAGAGAGAGAGAGAGAGCACACAATTTGCTTGTTTAGATTTTGTTCTTCCCTGCTACCTGCTTAATATAGAGAAGTGCTTGTGGTGGAAAAGATTTTTAGATGGTACACACACACACACACACACACACACACACACACACACAGTATATATGGGGCGATGCACAGGTGGGAGCTGGCAGTGCAGAGAGGAGACACTGTCTGCAGCAACAGCTTCTAGTTCCAGCCCTTGCAACACTCACCCCATGCTCAAGCAATCACTGTCAATGACAAAGCGATGATTGAAGTTATGACCGTATTAAATTAATGCTAATAATTTGAATATTTCATTTTTGGGGAGTTGCTTGTGTAACTTTAGCCCCCAAAGAAGCAGAGGTTTGTTTTTGTTTTTGTTTTTCTTTCTTTTTCTTTGAGACACAGCTGTAAAATGTTTGAATATAGGAAATATTGTGTTATTCTTGCAGCCTTGATATTCAGGGTGAATTGTAAATTTTTGTGAGATTTCAAAGATTAAGATATTTTGACAACATTATTTACAGGTTTAAAAGATGTGGTCATCACAGGTCTGCTACTAAAACCGCTTCATAAAATAACTAACACAGAATAAATATTTTTCATAAGGAAAAAAATAGAGAATGCTCTGGAATATTCAAATGGTTCCTTTCCCCACCCCCTGTCCATGCCACGAGGCTCTCTCTTGACTCCTGACGATGATAACTTGGTGGGGTTGCTGGAGGTAAAACCCACAAAGTGTGGCAGCCTGCATAGATGGCACCTACCCTAGAAATTTCTTACTGTCATACTGACTGATACTCAGCCTCATCAACAAGCCTCCTCAGTTCACCAAAATTACCTCGCAAATGGTCCTACCAGCTCAAAGCTTCAGCAACTTCTGCTCCAGATAAGCAGACTCTAGCCGTGACCCTCTGTATCTGCCTGTCTCCAGATTTCAGGACGTAAATTTCCTGTGACTTCAAACTTCTCGTTGGCCCAAGAAAAGTCATTGGCTTCAGTTTGTTCAGCTTTTATTTTCTTGTTGAGAAATTGTTTGGAACATTCTGGTTGATGAGCTGTTGCCATCAATACAGTTAAAAAAATGTGTTTTGCTTACCTCGTGTTTATTAACACTTCCTGGTGACAGTTTCAGTGTATTTATTAACACTGATATTTATATTGTGTTTATTAATACTCCCGGGTGACAGTCCTTTGTTTGAAATTTATATATGATTTGAATTTGTCTTCCTATTTAGAAATACTTAAGAAATTTTGATAGTGATATTCACTTCAACCAAACCAAGACCCAATGGTTAAAAAGAATTGTGGACTAATTTAGTAGTTGGACATTCAATAGAGCGATTCCAATTGGATCTGTTCATCAAATTAATTGTTACAAACCTATATGAGTCTGGCTTTCTAATATATTGATTTATTTATCTTTTCATTGCATATTTAGAACTTCATGCAAAAATTAAAATCCTTTGATTGAAAATTTCCCTATCACTTCTATGCACAAGAAGTGTAGATATAGTTGGAAGATCTTTTAAAATTTAACCACAGGCATGTGTGTGCATGTGTGCATGCATACATACACAATTTAGTGTTCTATATATTTTTATGAAAGTTAATAACATACTTTCTATACATTACATATTTAATACAGTTTTTAAAAGATGATTCAGCCTATGTAAAATATCCACAAAAAATATATTTATCTAACTTTCTGAGAGGAGAAACTGATGGATCAAAATATATGCTAGGTTATGTTATTGGCCACTATCCTTAAGGCAGACATCAGTTTAACAAAATAACATATCCCTGTTTTGTTTTTGGATGATGGAGAGTAGGCTTTTGTGCTTCAAATTTAAAATCGGTTGCTGGGGACCACCCAAAGATGTGGTTTTGGGCCAAATGCCCTTATGGGTTTGTCAGAAAGTAGTATAATTCTTTGGCACCACTGTTCAAAAGTAGTCCAGCAACAGGCAATGAAATTTGTTTCTTCACTAATGTTGAGTCCAGCGGCCAATTTGTCCTCTGTGTGTGGGTAATGTCACAAAATGTTTTTAAGATTTTAGTTGGGTCCAACAAGCAACCGCTCTAGGTTTACCAGAAGTTATTTTCATATAATAAATAAATAAATGTCTTTTTCTGACTCTGGAACCAAAGATTGGCGTTAATATTCCATAATATTCTTTTTGAACATCATCAAACATATGGTCTCTTTGAGCATTACGGATTTGGAGTTTTAGTGAGGACTGCCTATTTGGTGTAATGACCAATCAGGGCACTTTCTTTTGCTTTGATGGTATCTCTTTTTGAACAGGCATTTAGTAGCCAACTCCTTAGGAACCATTAGAGTTATTAAAATGGCTTTGATCTGCTAACCATTTAAATTAGGGCTCCTACTTAGGTTAAGCACCTTTATCTTTTCTAAAGCTTTCCAAAATCATGGACTATCCCAAAGCATTTCTACGAGTCCTGTATATAAACCATCTTCTCTTTATTCAGCCAGAAAACTATTGCGAACACAACACATTCTGTCAACGAGGTATATTTTTGCCTCTGGGGAGGGGATCAAATTCTAGTGGTGAGTTAACATATGTTCCAATGTATCCTGCCTGATATTTTCTGGTTTCACTCTTAGGATACGACTTGTAAACAAACAAGATTAAATCTAGATTTCTGGGCATGTTTTAATAAATTAATTAGGCTGTTTTAATAAATCTATTGGATATTTAATAAACAGTGGTTAGGGAGTCATGAGCTTACATCTTCTGATAGAAAAAAGGTAGCAGGATTTAAAGTACGACAACGATGAATAGAAATACGGAAGGAAGACAGTACTAAAATTTCAGTAAGTAAGCCTACTTTGCTAGGAAATATTGCATATTTTCAGAGGGCATCAAAGATGGGCAATACAAGGAAACATTAAGTTTAAGGTAGATCATAAAATCATGTTAGTAGAAGCCTCTGCAAAGTTGGCAACTACTGCTTTTGGCTTTAGATGAGTAGGATTTTGACATCAGGTCAATAGAAAAACAGTTGTATGACATTGGTCTGTGATGATTCTGTAAAGGTGAGTCAGTATAGAGATTTGGCATGTTCATATCTCTTATGTATGACTAGGTAACAAGATTCATGATGAGGCAGGCCAATAATGAGAGGTTGTTGAAGAGTTCATTTTTAAAGCACAAAATATATGTGTAAATCCTATATATGCACAAATTGTAAAGTCTATATATTCCTTGTTAAGAGATTTGGTTAAGAAAAACTTGGTTAAATGATATAGTATTGAGTCAATTTCTGAAAATCAGTACAGTAGACAGAGTGCTAAAATGACCCCCAAATTCCCAGAGATACATGCCCTTGTGTAATCTTCTCCATTGTAGGAAGGTAGATTATGATCACTGTCACTTAAATGATTATGTTCATGGAAAAGAAGGGAGGGTTTTGCATATGTAATTGAGGTCTCTAATTAGTTGACTTTGAATGATCCAAAAGAGACATTACTCTGGGTGGGAGTGACTTAATCAGGTGAAAGCCATAAAAGCAAAAGAAGTTCCAGCCAGCCTGAAAGAGAAACAGCCATATTGAAAACTGCCCCTGAAGAGGGGCAGCCTCTAGAAGCTGAGGACCTCAGCGCTGCAACCACAGCAACTAAATTCTACCGACAACCTTAATAAGCTTGGGAGAAGACTGCAAGCTCCAGGAGAGAACTACAGCATGGCTAACGCCTTGATTTTAGCTTGCGTGACCCTGATCAGAGGGGCCCTGCTAAACCTCGCCTGGACATTGTGACATAATAAATGCACATTGCTTTAAGCACCTAAGCTTGTGCCAATTTCTTATCTAGCAATAGAAAATAATACATTTGGGAACGGTTTTGGTTTGTTTTGGTTTTGTTTTGTTTTCCCATAGCAAAAGAATAATCTGTGTGATCTCTTGGTTACTAACTGCGAAACATTCTGAATGGTTACTAACATTTCAAGAGTGAGACATTTACCCAATTAGGATAAATTGTACTGCAGGTAATAATATACTGTGACAAAATTTTTACTTCTCTTCAGAAAGCTTACAGCCTGTTAAAGAGAAAACAAATAAGTAGATAGATGGAGTCAATCCTAGAGCTCAGCTGAACTTCAGAGTAAAACAAGGCTGACCAATATATTGGCAGAATATAGGGAAATGTAAGTCCCTTGAGGTCCTGGTTAAGAAATTTTAAAAATTAAGAGGGCATCTCAACAAACACTATAGTCATAAATACCAATAGGTATTACTGAATTTCTCGGGAGAAAATAAGCAGATAACTCTTTGAATTAAAGATGCTGAAATAATCAAAAACAGATTTATAGCTACAAAATATTCAACTTCATTGTACACCAAAGATGAAAGCATATTTCAGTTTGGTGCTATAGAGAAGTGGGCGATCGCTATTATACGCCTGCAGTTCTGGACAAATTTATATCACCGCCTTTTGAATTTTTTCTCTTTTTCTTAACTTAGAGAATAGAAATATTAAAAGGAACAGTACAAAGTTTGGTGATTCATTTCTCTATTAGGTTTTCATCTATTGATTTTAGTACTTTGTTAGGTTTTGGTTTTAGAGGGTATGGCGCAAATTTGGGCAGTCGTTTGGAGTGTTTAGTCTGAAATTGATAGGTTCAGCCCCCAAAATATTTTAAAATAGTATAAATTATACCCAGAAGTGTGGCTACTTCTTTGAACCTCACTTTGTGTTAAGAGTATAGGCAAGACAAGGTTTAAATGAGCTATCACCTGCTTGTGACCAAGGGTGTCCTCAGGACTGTCCCGGACGAGGCCATCAGGAGAGCATCATTTTACAGCAGATCCTCACGCTGCCCCGTTTGCTTAGTGGACGTGATGTCACAAAGGAGGAAAGAATGTTTTTCAGCTAAAGGTCTGAGGGTGACAGTGAAGTGCTGGGACATGCAAAGTATTTGAGGGTTATTAGAGGGAACAGGCACCTGAAGTTGTTTGCTCCCAGGGGAGGTTGGGTGAAAGTGTCAGGATAGATGGCAGATGTCTTAGGGCCTATCCGTCAAAATTTTGAAAGGTTTTTCTTTAATATTTGGAGACATTTGTCCTTTTGCAATAAAGAGACATTGGACACTTGATTCCCCCCTGCAGAAACTTCATTAATTACCTATCCAGCTTCATTTTTGCTCTCTTTTGTTTCTCAGCATATAGACCATTGCTGCAGTTGGTTCATTTTTAATTTTTGATTTTGTAATAGTTTAAAATGATAGAAGAGTTGCAAAGATTGTACTGAGAGTTCTCATAATCGTCTTCATCTAGTTTCCCTTAATGTTAACATCTCATATAACCATGACATGTTTACCAAGAGTAGAAAATTAACATAGCTATAATAGTACTAACTAAGTTACAGAATTTATTAGGATTTCTCTCTATTTTCCACTAATGTTCCTCTTCTCTTCCAGGATCTAGTCCAGCTTGTCACATTAATCATCATGTCTCCTCCAATTTGTGACAGTTTCTCAGTCTTTCCTTGTTGTTTGTTACCTGATACTTTTGAAGAATACTGTTCAGGTATTTCGAAGAATGTCTCTCAGTTTGGGTTTCTCAGATGATTTCTCATAATTCAACTGAGGTGTGGATTTTGCAAAGAATACCACTGAAAGGTTCTTCTTACATGTCAGGGATACTTGACGATTTATTACTGGAGATGTTTGCTTTGACCACATGTTGAAGGTGGTGGCTGACATATTTCTCCACTGGACGGCTGCCTTTTGTCTCTTTCCCTACTCTGTTCATTAGAAGCCTGTCATTAAATCTAGCCTACATTCAAGTTCCGCCATGGAGAGAAAAGTATTAAAGACCTTATAGGCATATGTAAAAAACACCACAGTATGTAATAAATATTTTGGGGAGATATTTAAATATCCTGGCGATTTTTTTAGTGGTCATTCTTCTACACCCATCATGTGTAAGGAAGCTTTGTCTTTCCATATAAATTTCAGAATCAGCTTGTCAATATTTACAAAACTTAGTTGATATTTTTATTGGGGTAGAGTTGAATCTATAAATCAGTTTGGTAAGAATTAACATCTCAAATATTAAGTGTTTCAAACACTGAATGAATCTTTGTGTATCTCTTCATTTATTTAGATCATCTTTGATTTTTTCCATCAGGTTTATTTAATTTTCACCATACATATTCTGCACATATTTTGTTATTTTTACACCAAAGCATTTCATTTTTAGTGCTATTATTAATTATATTCCCCTCTCCTGGCTAGTTTATGATTTTCTCATGTGTGTGTGTGTGAGAGAGAGAGAGATATTGTGTGTGTGTATGTGTGTGTGTGTTTGGTTACTTGCTTGCTTATTTGGTTTTCAACAGTTTGAATATGACTGATATATGTAGATGGGAAATCTTGGAATTTATCCTGCATGTTTTCTCTCAGCTTCTTGGGTCTGTGGTTTGGTGTCTGTTACTAAATTTAGAAAATTCCCAGACATCATTTTTTAAAATATATCTTCTGCCCTGTTATTTCTTCTCCTTCTGAAGTTTCCAATTACGTATGTGTTAGACCAGTTGTTATTGTGCCACAGGTTTTTGGTACTCTGTTTTCTTTTTTTTCAATTCTTTTATCTCTACATTTCAAGTTTGGTTATCTCTATTAACTTAGATACATGTTCACTCATTATTTTCCTCAGTTATGTTGAATCTACAGGATACATCGTTTTATTGCATTTGGCTTAATTGTACTTCACAGATACTATATTTTTTACAAAGAGAAGATTTGTGGCAACCCTGTGTTGCACAGCTCTATCAGTGTACTTTTTCCAACAGCATGTGCTCACTTTGCGTCTCATCACATTTTGGTAATTCTCACAATATTTCAAACATTTTCATTATTACTGCATCTGCCATAATGATCTATGATCAGTGATCTTTGATGTTACTATTGTAATTGTCTAGGGGTTCTACAAACCAAGTCCAAATAAGACAGTGAACTTGACTGATAAATATTGTGCGTGTTCTGACTGCTCCACTAACTGGCCATTCCCCTATCTTTCCCCCTCTCCTCGGGCTTTCCTATTCTCTGAGACACAGCAATGTTGAAACTAGGTCAATTAATAACCCTACCATGCCCCCTAAGTGTTCAAGTAAAAGGGAGAGTTGCACGTCTCTCACTTTAAATCAAAAGCTACAGATTATTAAGCTTAATGAGAAGGCAGGTTGAGAGCCAAGATAAATCAAAAGCTAAGCCTCCTGTACCAAAAAGGTAGCAAAGTTGTGAACTCAAAGAGAAATTTTTGGAAAAAAAGAAGTACTACCTCAGTGAATACATAAATAATAAGCAAGAGAAACAGTCTTAATGGTGATATAGAGAAAACTTTAGTGGTCTGGGTAGAAGATCAAACCAGCTACAACATTCCCTTAAGCCAAAGCCTAACCCAGAGCAAAGCCCTAGCTCTCTTCAATTCTATGTAAGCTGAGAGAAGAAGCTGCAGAAAAACCTTTGAAGCTATCAGAGGTTAGATCATGAGGTTTAAGGAAAGAAATCATCTCCATAATCTAAAAGTACAAGGTGAAGAGCTGATACAGAAACTGCAGCAAGTTAACCAGAAGATCTAGCTATGATAATTTATGAAGGTTGCTACACTAAACAACCGATTTTCAGTGTAGACAAAAAAGTTTTCTATTGGAAGAAAATGCAATCAGGACGTTCATAGCTAGAGAGGTAAAGTTAATGCCTGACTCCAAAGCTTCAAAGGACAGACTGACTCTTGTTAGAGGATAACATAGCTGGTGACTTTAAATTGAAGCCAATGCTCATTTACCACTCTTAAAATCCTAGAGCCCTAAAGGCTTATGCTAAATCTACTCCACCTGTGCTCTGTAAATAGAAAAACGAAGCCTGGATGATAGCACATCTCTTTACAGCATGGTTTACTGAATATTTTATGCCCACTGTTGAGACCCACTGCTAAGAAAAAAAATATATTTCTTTCAAAATATTACTCCTCACTGACAATGCACCTTGTCACCTAAGGGCTCTGGTGGATATGAACAAGGAGATTAATGTCATTTTTACATCTGCTAACACATCCATTCTGCAGTCCATGAATCAAGGAGTAGATTTGCCTTTCAAGTCTTATTTAAGATGCATTTCACAAGGTTATAACTGCCATAAATAGCCATTCCTCTGATGCATTTGGGGAAAGTACATTTAAAAATTTCAGGAAATAATTCACTATTCTGGATGCCATTAGGAACATTCATGTGTTTTGGGCGAAGGTCAAACTATCAACATTAGTAGGAGTTTGGAAGGAGTTAATTCCAACCCTCATGGATGACTTTGAGGGGTGCAAGACTTCAGTGGAGGCAGTGACAGCAGATGTTATGAAAATAGCAAGAGAACTACAATTAGAAGTGGAGCCAGAAGATGTGACTGTATTGTTGCAATCTCATGATAAACCTTAAATGGATGTGAAATTGCTTCTTATGGATGAGCAAAGAGTTTTTTCTTGAGATGGAATCTTCTCACGAAGATGCTGTAAACACTGTTGAAATGACAACACAGGATTTAGAATATTACATAAACTTGTTGATAAAGCAGTGGCAGGATTCGATAGGATTAACTTCAATTTTTAAAGAAGTTCCACTGTGGGTAAAATGTTATCAAACAGCATCACATGCTACAGAAGAAATCTTTCAAGAAAGGAAGAATCAATTGATGCAGCAAAATTCATTGTTATCTTATTTTAAGAAACTTCCCAGCCGCCCCAACATTCAGCAACCATCACCCTGATCAGTCAGCAGACCTTGATCACAGGGAAAGACCCTCTATCAGCAAAAAGACTGTAACTCCCTGAAGCTCAGATGATCATTAGCATTTTTAGCAATAAAGTATTTTCAAATTATGTACACTGTTTTTTAGACATAATACTACTGCACACTTAATAGAGAGTAGAGTGTAAATGTTACTTTTGTATGAATCAAAATATTCATGTGACTCACTTTATTATGATATTCACTTTATTGCAATGATCTGGAACCAAACCCACAATACAGCTAGGGTATGCCTGTACTGCTGAGCCTGTTAAAAATGAGATTATCTATGTTTGTTATGGTGTTTTTGATTTCCAGCATTTTCCATATATTTTTTTTCTTATGGTTTCCATCTCTTTGCTAAAATTACTCATGTAATCTTCTATGATATCTAAGTTTTCCATTAGAACTTTTAATACATTAGTCATATGTATTTCAATTCTTGATAGTTTTAACACATGTGTAATGTTTGAGACTAGTTCTGATGATTATTTTGTTTCTGCAGGCTTTGGTTTTGAAAGGTAGGCCTATTGTATAGGACAATAGATATTAAGTCAAAGTATTTTTCATGCTTTAAAATGAGTACACCTTACTTTATGCTAGGTCTTATTTTTTATGTTGATCTTGTTAAGAGTTGGAATGGGTTTAAGCTTATTGTTGGTATGGTTACTCTCAGTGTACCAAAGGCTTCAATTTCTTCTAGTGATGTCTTGTGTTAATGGTATTGGCTAATTTACCAAAATTTTTTTCCTCTAGATATATATGCTTCCTGATTGGCTTTGTTCTCCCCAATGACTTTAGATCTCCACTTTGTACTGTTCACCAGAAAGGATCTCTCTTTGCAGCTCTCCCAGCTATATTCCACTGTTATTTTCACTGGAATCCTGTGAGTATGATGGTTGGGGGAAAGAGAGGAGAAACCATTCTCTAAAGTTTTGATTAAGCTGTATCTCTAGGCTTAATCAAGTACTGTAAATATGGGTCTCAGGGGTGAGGCCTTCACAAACGCCCATGACCCTCCTCCAGACATAACCTTTGGCTTAGTATTCATTCTTCTTTTCCCCAAGTGGTATTTTTTTTTTTACATCTTGTTCTTCTCCCACAACTGCAGTGGATTTCCATAGGTGCCCTCAAACTACAAGTTTTGGTGGTGATCTCCTCCCTTCCCATGAAGCTTTGTTTTTATAGGTGTGATAGGGAAGATGAGACTGGGCAGTGGATGCAGTTTCCAGCCAGTACCATGAGGGAAGCTTTCTCAAGGTTTTCTCCAGCATTCCCTGTGAGCACCTGGTGGGGTTCCTAGAGGAAAATCCAAGAGGGTGCAAACTTACATTAGCCTGTGTCCCTATGTGGCTTCCAATTTTCATGCCTGCCTACACTCAGACATTAGCAATTAGACAAAAATTTCTAATTGACTTTTATTAACAGCTTTTATGGCATTCAGCATCTTATGTCTCAGGTAAGCAAATTCCTGGGTCCTGTTTCTCCGTTGAAAACACATTTCTCACTCTTGATTTAAGTTTATATTTTCCCTGCAACATTCATTGTCTCACAGTAAAAGTCATCAATTTGTATGGGGTGTTTTTTTTAGCTTTTTTTTCTTATCATAAGGAAGGGAGAAACACTATCCTGTTTTTGTCATCTCTGGAAAGACACCAGAGCCCAGACACTGCTTTTTATGTAAATGCCTTATTTTGGTTGAATAAATTTATTTTCCAATATTAAGTTTTTTAAAAAATAATTTTCTCTGGAAAGTCATCCTATCCACTAGCTGTGTGGAATCATTAGGAGATTATAACAAATCATAGAGTAAATTAGAAAATAATGCTAAACTATGCAACTGTTTCCATTTTTGCATGATTATTGTAATCAATTTTTAGGAAGAGTGCTTATAAATCTAAATAATAACTCATGTCTTTTTTATTAATTGTATGACTCATAACACTAATTTCAAAAGCAATAAATTGTTAAATGGAACCAGCAATAGTAATTTTATACATCAATTTTATATTCCATAATTGGTAGAGGGTAATTTGTCAACAACAGTTCTCTTTATCAGAATATCAGGCAAGATAATAAATCAAGTTTTAAAATTAATGACGCTATAAAACTCACAAAATTGACCAAATCCCAATCTGAATAATGTATGTTCATATCAGAGGGGAAAATGCCATTTCAGATTAAAATCATTGGCAAAACACTGAGAGATATTTCTACTGATTTCAATTCTACCAGCAAATCACATTTATATATACATCTGTGTGTTTGTGTATGTATATGTGTGTATATATATACATATATATATATATATATATATATGGCTATATGGTTCATTTCTCTATCTGGCTCATTTTTATGAGTTATATTAAAATTAAATACATCATAATCCAAATAAGTTTTTATTTTCTTTTTCTTAAATAATTCAAAGTGCAAGAAGTGTCCATTGTTTCAGTGTCTTTGTTGGTCTCTATGTCCTGGGCATCCACCCATTTGACTCTTGAGATATGTATCCAGCTCTTGATTCCCTTTGGTTTAACTCCAGTGGGGTGGATAAAAGAACCTGGTAGGGGCCTGTCCACAGTGGCTCCAACTGACTTAACGGACCCCTCTCTTTCCAGTCTCTGGGCTGAATGGGGAAGTAGATTTCCCCTTCTCGAAGACCAGGTAAGACCTCTTGTCCATAGTCTAATAAAGTGTATTGTATGTTGCTAAGATCTAGAATGTGTTTTAGAAAATAGCTAGTTTCAGCGCATTCTCTAATAATTTGTACTTAGAATGGTTGGCCATATAAGATTTCAAAAGGACTGAGCTTTAGTGTGCTTTGGGAGAAGCCCAAACTCTCATTAAGGCAATGGGAAGATTTTGAACCCAATCTGTCCTGGTTTCTTGACACAGCTTAACTAAGGTTCTTTTTAGAGTTTGGTTGGTTCTTTCAAACTTGTCAGATGCCTGAGGCTGCCAGGAGGTACGTAAATGGTAATCTACTTCCAAAACAGTTGTCAGTCCCTGTGTTATTTTACTTTATCTTTTATTTTTTTTACATAGTATTAATATTTTATTATGTAAAAATGAAAACATCTTAAACAAGAAAGAGATCTGAAAAAAATGTGTCAAAACTTATCTCTGAAGTCTGGGTGGTAAATTCATTGGGTGTCGGGCAGGTGGGAGGGGGAGGAGGGGATGGGTATTTTCACATTTAATGTGTGTGGTCTGCACCGTCTGGGGGATGGACACACTCGAAGCTCTGATTTGGGTAGGGCAAAGGCAATATATGTAACCTAAACATTTGTACCCCCATAATATGCTGAAATAAAAATATAAATAGATAAAATCTTCAGGAAATAGACTTCGATATGAATTTATAATGGGAAATCATACAAACATCAAAGTGCATAAGAGCTATTAATAGAACGATATAATACCCTTTGCCTGTACTATTGCATTGTTTATTTTCATTAATATATTTAAACAGAACACTATAATGTAGTGATTACTGATTACTAGATACAAAATGACAAATAATGTTAACACAATTCAATATCTTCTTGAATTGCCATCTGTTGAATTTGTGGTGTTTGAGCCCAGCATCTTGTACCATGAAGTATTTAATTTATAAACCTTGTGATCACTGTTTCACTGAAAAGATTCACAAGAGAAAGATTTCTTTTTTAAACAAAGGCCTTTGAAAGATAGTGATTCCAATCAAATGATTTGGCGTGAGCACAATTTCCTCACTTTGAAGAAATATCCAAGTTAACATACTTCCAAATACAGTATTTAACACTGGACAGTGTTCGGTGTTCAATGATATTAATTCTGTGATGCCTCTACTGATTTCTCAATTTGTTTTTTATAGTCTTTCATAGGAACAAGGGAAGTGGTTCTTGAATATGGTGGTTTCAGCTCTTCAATGAGGTTTTGTGTAAACAAATGCCTTGACATCCAAGGCATGTTGAGAGACAACACTAAAAGATTACCAAGCAGAATATCTGATAATCTTACCAAAATAAAAAGCAATTTTGGATTTACAAAATAGTGTTGCAATTATGCTATTCAATATTTTTATAGAATTACATTATATAATAATAGCACTTGTTTTGTGTTTTTTTCAAAATTCATAAAAATATGTTTGAATTAAAATTATGAAATATAATAACATATAGCAGATAAAAACAGGAAAAATAACATTGTATATAAAGAGAACTAATGAAATGACCAGATTAAAAATATAAAAATATTAAAAATGCTTTCAGTTTTTTAAAAGATATCATCTTAGAATAAACCCATAAAATTCACAAGATAATCAACCTACCAACTAGATATGATTTTTAAAAATTAGATTTTCCTAAATTCTTAAATTCCAGTGAATAGACAAAACTGTAAAGAAACAAATATAAAAAATGCATCATATTGCTTTAACCTTTTATCACTATGTGTTAGGCCTGAGGGAAGATGTTATAATATATTCTATGTTCTTATGGGAAAAAAGTCATCAGAAATCCACAGAATTAAACACACTACATTTTGTAAGGCTTCAAATACCCAGTGAAACTGGGTGCAGTGACTCACACCTACAATCCCAGCATTTTAGGAGGCTGAGGAGGGAGGATCACTTGAGGCCAGGAGTGCAAGACCAGCCTGGGCAACCTCGCAAGACCCTGACTCAACAAAAAATAAAAAAGCCCAGTGTGGTGGTATGCACTTGTAGTCCCAGCTACTTGGGAGGCTGTGGAGGAAGGATCACTTGAGCCCAGGAGTTCAAGGTTACAGTGAGCTATGATTGTACCACTGCACTCCAGCCTGGGTGACAGAGTAAGACATTCTGTCTTAAAAAAAAAATATATATATAATGGGTGCTTACTAAATGGCACATAATAATCACTACAACAATGATCATACTGATCATAACTCAGTCCGATACATGTTTATAGAATACATTTAAATGCATTAGAGTTGAAATTGGAACGTCCCTTTTTTCAAAACGAAATACTGCTTAGCAGTTGCTCATTAGTGGAATTTTAATGAAGATTATAATAGCCTTGGACTATGATTAAAGCCTTGTTTTGTATTGAATATAGTTTAATGTTTATGCTAAACTGTTACATAATAGGAATACTTTTCAGAAAGTACCTTAACTCCCAAATGCCTGGAAAGTTGCACAGCTTTCAATGTTTGTCCTTATACTTTGACAAAAATATGAGATAACTTTATTAAATATAGATTCATGCAAAGATAATAGTATTTGTATTTGGTAGAAGTTTGCTAGAAGAACATCAAATAACTACATAAGTCCTTTCATTTTTGCTTTTTGAGTTTCTTTTGATATTTTATATCACCTAGGTACAGTGATTATAAATTGTTCTGCTAATATAACTGAGGTCGCTGTCTCCTTTTATACATACAGGTGGCACTTATGAGAAAGGATTAAATACACCTGATTTGTACCACCAGTTTAGGTGGTAATTGTCAGGGGTTTTTTTATTTATAGTATGTATATGAATGAAAACTTAGTATTGTCTATATAATAACTATGACATATTTTACAAATTAATTTGGCTACTTTCATGCTGAACTATTTCAAGTTCTGTGACCTTTCCAAAAACTTCATCTTTCCCTTTGTGGGAAATTGATATGTTGATTGCTATACTGTGGGTCATGTTAAATGTAAAAGGAGCAAATCTACTTATTTTCATTTGATACATACATGAAAATACCAGGCACTGTTTTAACTGCTTGGAAAGTATTATCTCATTTGGTCTTCATAATAACCTTATGAGGTTGATCCTATAATCCACATTTTATAGATGAAGAATCATAGGTTAAGTACTTTTCCCAAGACTGGAAACTAACAGGTGCTTACATAGGGATTATAAACGACAGATTGGCTCTTGAGACCATGCTCTTAAACAGCATGCTGGGCTTCTCTCAGAGCATGAGATGGGAGCCACATGCAGGAACAAACCCACTCCTACCGTCCACACCATGTGCACCTTGATTAAGTTTAAGCCATCTGGTAACACGCAAAGCTGAGATATGGACCTGGAATAAACAATGAGTTAAATGTTTTTTTTTTTTTTTTTTCTTGAAAGATTTTTTTGGTAGTTAGCTTTAAAAAAAATTCTTTTCCTGTTTTCCAGTTTGCAGCTACTTGTCTGAGAATGACAGTCATACTCTCCATTGTAGTCCTTTGGGGACTACTTTAAATTGCCAAATTATTCAAGCCCTTTAGCAAACACATACTCCAATGCGCACTCTTATTTAAACAACTTCATTTCATGTAAGTCCCCAATTTGTCCTCTTTTCTCACAGAAGTTAACAAACTTTTTATTTTCTCTGAACTTTTACTTATTAACCCACCTGTGCCTCCATAAATGAGATCTTTTCCAGTTTGAATGTCTTCTCTCTCAGTCACTTCCAGTTCAATTCTATCACTGCCAGCATGGCACATATAAAAGCTCAGTCACAGAAATTCTTTCCTGAGACACGTCAAAGCAAATTTATATATGTAAATGTTCTTTCTTCTATCTGTATTTCTGTCTAATTATATTCTGAAGAGGAAAAAATACTAATTCATTCTACTTTATTAACCTAGCTAAAGAAGAATCTTCATATAATGAATGAGCAAGATGATGAATTAGAGGCTAGGAGGCATATTCCACATAGCCAGTATTTAACATTTCTAAGTTTCCAGAAGATGTCTGATTTCTTTTAAGCAATAAAGATTTTTAGTTCTCTCACATTACAAGGAGTCCAAAGAAAAGCAACCTGGGGTAGTGTAGCGGCTCAATGATCTGTTGAGACTCTCTCTCTCTCTTTCTGTTCTTGCTGTCTGGTTGCTCTGCTTTCCTTAGTACGATGGCCTTTCCTCTTATGGCTACAAGATGACTTCTGCAGATCCAAGTTTCATGGCTACATTCAAGGCAGGAAGACACACAAGGAACAGTTCCAACTGCATCTGCCCACTTAACTAGGAAAACTAAAGCTTCCCCAATTACTTCTAGCAGTCTCCCCTCAAGTCTCATTGTCTAGAGCTGGGAGAAATGGTAACTCCAACTTTTTTTTTAATTTTAGAATATTATGGGGGTACAAACATTTTGGTTACATGAATTGCTTTTGTACAGATTGAGTCAAAGTTATAAATGTGCCCATCACCCAGATAGTGTGCATTGTACCCGTTAGTTGTGAATTTACCCATCCCCTCCTCCCCTCCATCTACTTGATTGCCACTAAATTTTACGACCATATGTGTACATGAGTGTTAATCCGTTATTTCCAATTTAGTAGTGAATTCAAGTGGTTTCTGTTGTTCCATTATTATGATACTTCAATTAGAAGGATAGTCTCCAGTTCCATCCAGGTTGTTACAAAAGGTACTAGCTCACTAGCTTTTTTTTATGGCTGAGTCATACTCCATGGTTTACATATACCACATTTTATTAATCCACTTATGTATTTATGGGCACTTGGGTTGCTTCCACATCTTTACAATCGTGAATTGTGCTGCTATAAATATTTTAGTACAAGTGTCGTTTTTATAAAAATGTCTTTTTCTCCTTTGGGTACATACCTAGTGGTAGGATTACTGGATCAAACAGTAGGTCTATTTTTAGTTCTTTGAGTTATCTCCATACTACTGTCCATAGAGGTTACTAGTTCACCATCCCACCAACAATATATAAGCATTCCTTTCTCTCCATACCTGACCAACATCTGCTGTTTTGGGACATTTTGATAAAAGCCATTCTCACTGGAGTTAGGTGATATCTCATTGTGGTTTTGATTTGTATTTCCCTGATGATTAGAGACCTTGACTATTTTTTCATATGCTTATTGGCCATTAGTCTGTCTTCTTTTGAAAAGCTTTTGTTCATGTCCTTTTCCTACTTTTTAATGGGGTTGTTTGAAGTGTTCTTGCTGATTTGCTTGATTTCTTTTTAGATTCTGGTTATTAATCTTTTATTGGATGCATAGCATGCAAATATTTTCTCCCATTCTGTAGCTTGTCTATTCGCTCTATTGATTGTCTCCCTGGCCGTGCAGAAGCTTTTTAATTTAATTAGGTTCCATTTATTTATTTTTCTTGTTCCTGTGATTGCCTTTGGGGGTCTTCTTCATAAATTCTTTGCCTAGGCTGATAACTGTAAGAGTTTTTCCAACATTTTCTTCTAGAATTCTTACAGCATCATGCCTTAGGTTTAAGTTTGTTATACATGGTGATTTAATTTATGTGAGTGGTGAGAGGTGCAGATCCTCTTTCAGTCTTCTACATATGGCTATCCAATTTGCCCAGCACCATTTATTGAATAGGATTCTTTTCCCCAGTGTATGTTTTTGTCTGCTTTGTCAAAGATCAGATGGCAATATGATAACGGTTTTATATCTGGGTTCTCTATTCTGATCCATTGGTCTAGGTCTCTATTCTTGTGCCAGTACCATGCTGTTTTGGTTACCATAATCTTATGGTATAGCTTAAAGTCTAGTAGAGTGATGCCTCCTAATTTGTTCTTTTTGCTTTAGGTTGCATTGGCTATTCAGGGTCTTTTCTGTGTCCATATGCAGTGTAGAATTATTTTTTCTAGATCTAGATCTGTAAAAAATGGCATTGGTACTTTAATGGGGATTGCAATGAATCTGTATATCATTTTGAGTAGTATAGAGATTTTAACAATGTTGATTCTGCCAATTCATGAGCATGAGCATGATATGTTTTTCCATTTGTTTATATCCTCTGTGACTTTTTAGTTCTCCTTGTAGAGGTCTTTCACCTCCTTGGTTAAATATATTCCTAGAAATTTTATTTTCTTTCTTGCTACTGTGAAAGGCATTGCATCTTTGATTTGATTCTCAGCTTGATTGTAAACTATAGACCAATATCCCTTATGAATATAGATGCAAAAATTCTCAATAAAATCCTAGCAATCTGAATTCAGCTGCACATCAAAAAAATAATCCACCACAATCAAGGGGGCTTCATCTCAGAAATGCAAGGATGGTTCAACATACACAAATCTATAAATGTGTTTCACCACATAAATAGAAGGAAAAACAAAGACCATATGACCCTCTCAATAGATTCAGAAAAAACATCTGACAAAATTCAGCACCTTTTTATGATAAGAATTCTTAACAAAATAGCCATAGATGGGACTTACCTAAAAATTATAAAAGCCATATATGACAAAGTCACAGCCAACATCATAGTGAATGGGGAAAAATTGAAAGCATTCCCACTTAGAACTTAAACCAGATAAGGTTTCCCACTGTCAGCACTTCTGTTCAACATAGTGCTGGAAGTCTTAACCAGAGCAATCAGGCAAGGGAAGGAAATTAAATGTATCCATATGGGGAAAGAAGAGGTCAAACTATTGCTCTTTGCTGACAATATGATCTTATATCTAGAAAACCCCAAAAACTCTGCCAAGAAGCTCCTGAAAGTGATAAATTCAGCAAAGTCTCAGGCTACAAAATCAATGTGCAGAAATCAGTAGCATTCCTATACACCTCTGGTATTTTACATGATGACCTACCCCAAAACTCAAAATTTCATTTTTGTCTCACTTTGTTTTGCTATGTGTTGCTTCAGCATTGCACAAAGAACATTTTCTTTTATGTGGCACATTGGCTTTCAGAGACAAATAATGAATTTTCTCTGTCATTTCTATCTATAAGTATTCATAAATTTTTATAAATATCTGAAAGTATAGCATCAAATATGTTATAAAAGTAGTGAGGTATGTTTAAGACAATCTTGTTCTCTCACTGACTAGTTGTGTTACCTTGGCAAGTCACCTAAATCAGTTATTACTCCTATCATCACCAGGTGGGAGATTTAGAGTGTGAAGTCAATAAATACAGTGGTTGCCTATAAATATTCCTTTTATACTAATCGTTGACTAAAGGAATTTTTAAAGATGGAAGATGAACAGTTTAAAAGTAAGGTTTTATTTAAAAGCAAACAAAATAAAACTGACAAATAAATCTAAGTATAATGTAGAATGGAAAACTAAATGTTTAAATTGATATAAGTAAATATTATATATCTAATTCTAAAATTAGGACAAATAAATTGTCCAGAATTTTTTCGAACTATGCCTGTAACAACTAAGAAGGAAAAATATTTTCCTTGAAACGAAAAGTAAATAGACATTTTTGTTGAGCACAAGAGTAAAAAAATTGCACTCATGCAAAAAAATGCTGCAATTAAAATACAAAATAGATTTTCAGACATTATTACTTCAGTTAAATATGAATTAAAATGAAGTATATGAAAATAGAAACTAAGTATTTCACATGCTCATAAAGACCACCACAAAAATGCCATAATTTTGTTGATTATAATCATAATTAAATAGATTTCCCATAAACAGAAAAGTAATTAAAATGCCACACATACACATACAAACATATTCATAAAAATGGACATTGTTTAATGAGTTACAACCTGAAACACACGATTTGTTTTCTAATTAAATAATTTTGTCCATATATAGTCATACACAGAAAACCAGATACATTTCATTTAATTTTAGCAGAACTTTCCATAACACTTTGTTTAGTTCATTGGCAAGAATATTATAAATACTTGCTAAATATATAAAATGTATGTTAGCTTTCTATTTCTGCATAATAAATTACCACAACCTTAATGTGTTAAAACAACACAAATTTCTAACCTCCTAGTTTCTGAGTGTTAGGAAACCAGACACACATTACCTGGGTCCTCTGCTCAGGGTCTCACCAGACTAAACTTAAGGTGTTTACCAGGACAGGGTTCTCAAGTGGATTTAGAGGTCTTCATCCAAATTCCTTCAGGTGTTGGCAGAATTTAGTTTCTTGTGGCTGTAGGACTGATATCCTGTTTTCTTGCTTGCTCAGCCCGGGGCTGCTCTTAGTTCACAGAAGCTGCCCTCAGGTCCTAGCTAACCTGGCCTCCTCCAGAATCTGTCTCTCATTTCCAGTCTCTGAGACTGAGGAAGGTTCTAGTCCCTCTTAACGGCTCACCTTGAATAGATCAAGCCCACCCAGATAATCTCCCTTTTGATTTAACTCGAAGTCAACTGATTAGTAATCTATTCACAAAGTGAAATCCCATGATATTCTCTGGTTCTTCCCACACTCAAGAGAAGGGAATTATAAAAGGGTGCATACACTGGGGGTGTGGATGAGGAATCTTGATGGACAACTTAGAATCCTGCCTACCACAATGTACATAGTTAATAACATGTTCTGTATTACTAATGTCTCCACAGAGAAATAGCTTTCTTGGAAAAGTAGGCATACTTCCTCTTCAGATACTTTAGTAACAGTGTTTGAAAAGTAAGTCAGGTCCTATTTTGAAGGATCCTGATGCCCCCACAAGCATATACATGAGCTATTCCCTTTGTTGTTGTTTTCACAGTCCCTAAGTATGCTAACACGGATACACTTAGCAGCTGGCAGAACCTTCACTTTAGTCCCCTGCTCTGGGAAATGAGAACCATTAGTGCAGAAAAAAATAAGCAGAAGTCTCTGCTACTGCCTCTTCTTCCTAGCAAGGATAGTAAATCAGAAACACTATTGCATTCCAAATCAAATGTTAGAAATTAATGCCAGGCTCAAAGATTTTTAAAAACTTGGTTTTGTGATCCCCATTTATTTTGTCATTTAATTCACTAGTAGAGACCTGTAAAAAAAAATTCGGAGAGGTCATGGAATATGACAGTGGAGTTTCATGTATTTTAACCAAATGGCATAACCAGTCTCACAGCTGCTGTAGTATATTTTCTAGAAGAGAGCAGAACAGACTTTCTACTTGATATATAGCTGTGGCGAACACAGAATGGCTCTGCAAAGATGTCTATGTTCTGATCCCCAAACCCTGTGAATATGTTAGGTTACATGGCAAAGGAGAATTAAGGCTGCAGATGGAATTAAAGTTACGAAGCAGCAGATCTTAAAATAGGAAGATTATCTTGTATTATCTGGTGAGCCCAAAGTAATCACAAGGGTCCTTAAAAGTAGAAGAGTGAATAGGACAAGAGGACCAGAGAAATGGCAGTGTGAGAAGGACTTGGCCCAACATTGCTGGCTCTGAAGACAGAAGAAAGGTTCTATATCCCAAGCAAAGTGGGTATCCTCTAGAGACTGGAAAAGGTAAAAGAAGGAATCTCCCCTGGAGCCTCCAAAAAGGAATGCACCCTGAAAGCTCTTTGATCTTAGCTCAGTAAGATCTATGTCAGACTTCTGATCTAAAGAACTACAGGATGATAAATTTGTGTTTTTAAGCCTGTGGTCTCCAAGCTCTGGTCTGTGGACTGGAAGCAGTCCACAGCCTGTTAGGAATCAGGCTGCAGAGCAGGAGGTGAACAGAGGGAAAGCAAGTGAACTTCATCTGTGTTTACAGTTGCTCCTATGGCTTGCATCACCTCCTGTGGGACCAGTGGCAGCATTAGGAGAGTGGACCCTACCGCACATGCGATGGATCTAGGTTGCGTGCTCTTTATGAGAATCTAATGCCTGCTGATCTGAGGTGGAGCTGAGGTGGTGAAGCTAGCACTGGGGAGTGGCTGCAAATACAGATTATCATTGCAGAGCAGTTTGACTGAACAACAAATATAATACGCTTAAATCAACCCAAAACCATTCCCCTGCCCTCTGTCCGTGGAAAAATTGTCTTCCATGAAACTAGTCCCTAGTGTCCAAAAGGTTGGGGACTACTGTTTTAAGCCACTAAATTTGTGGTAATTAGTCACAGGAGCAGTAAAAAATTAACACAGTAGCTATTAATCTAATGAATGAATTTCATTTCATTCCCCATCAGGAAAGAGAATCTAAAGCATTCACTGGGATGGAAGGTAAGTAGTACTTGATCTTTTCCCAGGACCGTGTTAACTCTGCTAAATTCTGTCACACTGTAGTCTGAAGCGATCTTGATTATCTGGACATTTTATGGAACATCTCTCTGATTCTTTGTTGAGGCCTTGGTAAGCAAGAAGTAGCAAATACTCTATACACCTTAAGTCAACTGCTTCCTAGAACAAAGGGCCTGTCATATTAATGAAACTTTTAAGGATCCAATGATCTGCCAGGACATCAGAACTTTCTGCCCCTAAAAAAGAGTCACAGTGCTCAGCAGACATTTTTGGATTTCTGAATAAGCATATACCATATTTGAGTATATTGCTGTAATTCATTTATCGAGTGACTTAGAAAGCTGCCAGTTTTGAGCAGAAGGCAGCTCAGCAACAGATGTATGCTGCAGCACAAACAACCCTACCACTTGCGGGGGAATCCACCAGACCCAATGATGTTACAAAGCAGGAGTCAGCAAACCGTTTCTGTAAATGGCCAGGTGCTATTTTAGGCTTTGAGGACCTTAGAATCTCTGTTGCAACAACTAAACTCCGCTGATGCGGTGTAACTATTCAACTTTGCCATTACAGCAGAACTATTCGACTCTATCATTGCAGTGCAAATGGGGCCATAGGCAATACATAAACGAATAGTATGTCTGTGTTCCAATAAAACTTTAATTACCAAACCAAGTCCTTAGTCATATTTGGCCCATGAGCTATGCTGACCCCTGCTATAGAAAAGAATATTGTGGAGTCCTTAAAATACTCCAATAAGAAAGCTACAGCACAGACAACTAGGGTTTTGGAATAAGACCTTCCTATCTTCAGCGCAGAACTGTATACCACTTGCAGTACAACTTCTGGATTGGGGCCTTAGTGGATACTGAATGTCTGATTGTGAGGCATCAAATGATTATGTGATTAAAGATCCCATCAGGCACTGATCATTGTTGGAGCCAGCATGTCATAAAGTTAAGCCAACTATCAACAAACCAGCGTAAATTGAAGGTAGTATATGTGAGATTAAGCCCAAGCGTGTCTGGATGACACAAGTAAGTTACATGAACAGGTGGGCCAGACCCCTTTGTCACTTACTCTACCCCAACACTCTATCTCCACTTACTCCTATAACCTTGTGTGGGGTCTGTATGGCCAGCTAATAGATGAAGCATAAAAAAGAAAGACGGAAACTCAAGCCTGTTTCACAGAAGTGTTGGGTGACACACTCCAACTTCACTTAGGGGTGACCTTGAAAGACAGCAGTGAGGGGAAATCTTCCCTTTGGAAATAGCTTCAAGTATTACATGTGGTCACTAACATTTGTAACATATTTGGCGTAAGTATTGCCATGGATACCTGGGAAGATTAAACAGTCAAGATCTTGGAAAGTTCTAGATGGGAAGTTCAGGAGAAGAAAGTTTGGGTGAAAGGCTAGCAGATGGACCTGAAGCAGTGCGCACAAACGTGTTCGGCTTGAGTGAAATTTTACACTTAACATTTCTGCTTTCACAGATCCTTGAGCAATGTCTCTAAAGTTTAGCAAGACCAGACATGAACTTTGAACTTTAGAAAGCAAAAGAGAAAGCAGAGGGAAAAGACGGTTAATTAAAAAAATAGTGAAATTGGCTATTGATTCTCTCTTTTCTTCCTTCATTTTATTAATTCACTTATAAATAATTTTATATATCCACTCTTCAATATTAATTAGCTAGGTTCTGAGTATAGATGGAGTGTCTTGTAGTGAGTGAGACAGGCATTAAGTAAATATCACAAATCAAACTATTATTATAAATTATCTTATGTGCTGTGAAAGAAAACAAGAAACATTTTGCTTGGAAATCTCCTTAGCTGTATAAGTAACTTTATCATTTACAAGTTCTGCTTTCCACTAACATCAGCAGACAATTTCGCTAAGCTTTCTTGCACCATACACATATATACATGAAGAATAGGGATTTAGGGCAGCCATCCTATGGTCTGTCTGCTCCAACTCCAAAATCCCTTTACAGTAGCTATAACTGCATTTTTCCCCCAAATCATTCCCTACCCACACTCAGACTTTTTATCTGGGAAGTTCACATACGAGAGAGACAAAAAATTTTTATAAAATTTAAATCCACTACATTACCCAGTTTGACTCACATGGGCTACTATTGGGGGTCTTGGCAAGCATTTTACTCAACTAAGAGGTCATTTCATTATGATCTATGTCCATGCAAATCCAAAGAGAGAAACTAAGTGACTAAATCAAAATTAAGTTTGAATCCCCTAGGTCTTCTTTTTATTGGACTGCCACAGGGTACACCAACAAGGCCAGGCTAGGATGGTTGTTAAAAGAAAGAAAGAAATATCATAATTGAGAATTATCAGGATAGAATCCTGAATTTTCAAAATATGTTTACCTTGATCATTACCCAGGAAGCACCCAAGATGAAATGATCCCTTTCTGGAGATAGCTGCCTTCATTGACTAAGGTGCCTTTCTAAGGTGTTTGGATCAGGAGGAGGTAAATTATGTAGAGTTAGAAATATTTTTGAGTCAATTTTTGAACAGGTCATTCCAATGTTCAGTATACCAGGTGCATGTGGATGGTAGTGAGTGTGAAACATCTATCAAATACCTTGTCTATGATCTCAGTTGGTATCACCTGAAAACAGGCCCTTACTATGAACATCTACACGGGTGAACTAGGGAGTTTGAACACAGCTGCAATTTGTTTCTATAGCCCAGAGTCCCAAAGAAGCATGTCTCTAATCTAACAGTCTGTAATGTTTAAGATGGCGTTTCAAATAGCTAGGTTATTTGCAACAGTTCATAAATCGGAAAAAAACATAAAAAGGTTTACTAAGAGGAGTACTGGCCAGAGATACAAGGAGAGCCTTTAGTTCTGCCTCCTGAGTAGCATGGCTTTGGTGCTTTTGGTTTTGCATAGTCAGTGCTAAGCTTGCACAGGCACAGAAGTCTGTGTGATGTAGGTGAGAAATGGTCTTCGGAGTCAGACAGGCATGGCAATGGGTGAGATCTGCTCTCTGCTGTTTAAGTGTGAGCAAGTTACTTAACCTAAGTCTCATGGTTCCCTTTTCTATATTATGGCAATAATATTGGCCTTCCCTGATGAGTTCTTGATGGAATTACATGAGATAAGCCATGTAAAATTTTAACCCAGTGCTTGACACAGAGTATAATAAATATGCAATTAACATTTGCTCTTATTTTTATATCTTACTTAGTTTTTTTAAAAAATTATAATGCTGCCCATCATGATGCAAATGCCCTAATTATATTTTAACTAGGTGCATGTATCTTTGGAATAAGCCTGAAAAAATGTATATTTCTTAGTTTTTTTTTTTCTCAAACATCCTAGAGCAAAAATCATTCAGAGAACCAATGGATTACAACAGCTGGTATTCAGTAGCCATTCTAATCTAGGTATCTCAGATAAAGATCCATGCAAAATACTAGAAGAACATAAGAACCCCTTATGCATACTCTATTAGCTCAGGCTGCTATAACAATTTTGCATAGTCTGGGTGGTTTAACTAACAGACTTTTGTTTCTCACAGTTATGGAGGTTGGAGAAGTCCAAAGTCAAGGGTACCAGCAAATTTCTTTGCTGCTGAGGCTCTCTTCCTGGCTTGCAGACAGCCACCTTCTTGCTTTGTCCTCACATAACAGAGGGAGCTCCAGTGTTTTCTTATAAGGACACTAATTCCATCATGGGGGGCCCCCACCCTCACGATCTCATCTAAACTTAATTACCTCTTAAAGGCCCCATCTCCTACCAGTACATTGGGGATTACAGCTTCAACTTATAAATTTTGAGGGGACACAAACATTCAGTCCAAACACACACGCTCTTATAGCTTACATTTTTCATTTAACAATTTGTCATGAACGTTTTTCCTTATCTATAAATATTCTCTAAAAACATGAAAAAAAAAATACTAGAGAAAGACATGGCTCAGGGAGCAGGGTAAAAATCTGAAGGTTCCTATCAAATTTGCTGTAGAGTGATGCATGGGCTCGAGCTGCATTTCAGGTGGTTTGAGGCAGTTCCTCTGGTCTGAAGTTTATGGCCAAACTGTTGTAACAACAGACAATGAACGCCTGGGAGCCAAGATGAAGAGGTTCAGGTAGGAAGTCTATCAAGCAAGAAGGGCACTTATTGTGTAGTTTAGGTACAACAGCTAAAGCCCAATGCTTATATGAAAACATTTCGGGCTAAATTTATCCCAAACACAGGTCATTGGAGTAGTAGGTCTTTATCACCAAGGGTTGGTTAAGGAGAAGGAGACTCTGCTTGCTGCCATGCAATATTCTAATTAGCTTGAGGGTTGGGTATGTTGAAAACTACACTTGAGCCAAGTGCTCTTAAGCAGACAGTACTCTTATTAAGAAAATATGATCTGTCCAAACTTCTAACTCCAGGGACAAGCTATAGAGATCATGTTTGCTAGTTTATGTTTCATATATCTGTTCTGATCCATCACTTTGTGTTAATTGATGGGGAAAAATATAATACTCTTTCATTTTGTTAAAGAATCAGCTGTTACTGCAGATGACAATACATCACAATCCTCGAGCAAAAATAGTATATCATTTAAATGGCATATGATCACTTATTTAAATTTATACTGTGACTATGTGTATTATACTAAAAGATGTGGCTATGTACATATTAATTCTATTTTTTGATATTTATATGCTGCTTCCTCATAATATTATGCTTCTAAATTTTATCTAAAAGTTGAAAACATTTACATATTGATATCCTATACCAAATACATTGGAGAAAAATTAAAGAAGCTTAAAGAGTCATATTTTGATATGAGTATAGCTGAAAGGAAAGAATATAAGTACTTAAATGTCTTCTATATTTATATATATAATTTATGAGATTTTAAAATAAGTAACATTAGTATATATATCTTGTGTTATAGATTTATAAATATCATTTTTAATTCCTATACATAGTTTTACAGAAATATGAAATACATAATATAAATTGGAGAGAATCCAATAGAAACTATAATATGCTTACACACACACACGCACACACACACAACCATCCCTGAAGAAACACTGGGGAAAAGAAAATAACTAAAAAATAAAAGGCTTCATCATTTTATTGATCCTCTAATTTCAGAAATGCCCCTTAGCTATTTATAAATTGCATGTCCTCTTGAATAAATATCAAGATTTAGCAGTAAATCTGATATTAATGTGCAGCTATAAACGTAAATATAATTGTACTTGAAATTGTTTTAAGGATTTGTCAGCTTTGAAATGTTCTAAGAAAAGATTCAATTTTAACACAACCGAAGTACAAGGTATAAGACTTGGATGAAAAATTAAGGTTCTATGTTATAGGATCCTAAGCCTTAAAGGTAATACATCCATTTCTAGTACTGTTGAAGTAATTATCTGTAGAGAAAAATGGTAGTGCATACCAACTATCTTAAAGTCATCATGAGATGAATGTCTTCTATATGCTATAAATTAGAAAAAGACACAAGAAAAATCCCTCACAGGCATTTATACAAAAGAAGGAGCAAAAAACCCAAAAAAAACAAAAAAAAAAAAAACAGAGCAATGGCAAAGATAGACCTACTCAGCATTTATTTTGAAAGTGTGTGAGCGAGCTGGGACCTTTCTCCCACAAGTGTGGGAAAAATGGTATAGAGAACATAAGTAACCACCCCCAGTAGTCTGTCTAAAGCAGGAGACAGCAAGGGCCATACCAACATTCATACAGCCAAGAGTGGGTCTGGATTGCTATAAATTGCACTATGCTGCAAAAAAGTTAAGATACTAAGTTTGTGCTTTCCATCAGGGAAAAAAATTCATGTAGCATAACTGGGATATGGAAACATTTGGAAAAGTGGGAGAATAATATTTTTCATGATTTTTTCTACATTAAGACCTGAAGAACTTGGTTTTGAACCCAAGGAACTTGGAAAAAAATTTAATTACCCTAAACATCTGTATTCTTTTTCTTAATTTGTATGGCTAAAAAAAACAACTACTTGTTTCAGATTTTTGTGATCACTTGTATACAGAAAATTTTTAGAGGTAGGTGGGGTAATTTTTGTTTTTGTTTTGTTTTGTTTTGGTCTCAAGATTTCTTTCTCAATGGGGCAAATAAATAAGATTAATTATTTTTAAAAGAAAATCTTTGTTTCTTAGGCCTCAGTAGCCTGGCAATAAGAGATTAAAAACAAGTCCATGATGTCATTGTATGGGGGAAGGGCACGCCTCTAATCCTGGCTTGGGTGAGGTAAAGTCATAACATGTAACCAAAATATTTGTACCCCCATAATATCCTGAAATAAAAAGAAAAGAAAAATTCTCTGGCACTGCATGCTCCTATTTATTCTTCAGGAAATCCAGCCTCTTTCAATTTCTTCCTATATAATCTTGAGGGGTTTCTGGAAGTGTCATACCCAATGCTCCAAGAAGTGACTTGTCTCCATGGCTACTGCATGATTTTTTAGCACCTTCTTTTGCTCACTGAATGTCTTTTCTCAAAATGTCAACTATGAAACCAACACCACTAGCGACAGAACCACATCTGCCGCTGCCACAGATTCAATTGTCTGCACCTGAGGCTGACCTTGGTGCCAATGTGTGCACCAATTATTGTTGACGACCCCGCAGACTAGGCTAGGAATGCTACCAAATTTTCCAGCCTTGTCTCCATCAAGTAGCACAAATGTTATCTCTGGCCTGTGTTCTCAAATTTTCAATATCCCACAGTATAGAAAAAAACTATTTTCTCTCTCTCTCTCTCTGTATTTTTCACTCTCACATTCTTTCTTTCAACCCGGGATACAGGAAAAACCAGTGGGTAAGGGGAAGGGAAAACTGCTCTAAATTATAAATACCACATTGTACTTAGAAACTTTCCTCCTCTCTGAAGTTCATTTGGAGTCCTTTCACTATTTGGATTCAAGTATTAATTGAGCACATATCCTGTGCCAGAGGTTGTTCCAAGCCATAGAGATATATCAAAGAAAAGGTTAAGGGGGTACTTACCTCAGGGAGCATACCTCAGAGGAGGAGCAACAGGAAAAAGAGTAAATAAATAAAATGGATCAACATTGCTTGTGAAGTTAATAAAGTGAGTGATGTGATGGAAAGTAACAGGTGTGGTGGCTGCTTCGCAGGACGGCCTGAGAAGCCTTCTTTAGGGAATATGTGAGCTGAGGCATGATGAGAGGAGCTAACCCTGCAGACAGTTGAACATTCTAGTTGGAGGCAAGAGCAAACATAAATTCTTCAGGCAAGAGACAGCTAAATGTCTGAGGAACTGAAATGAAGCTTATTTATCATTTAATTTATATGACTTGAATCTACTTTAGAATAAGTTTTTTTTCTTCGTATTCATTTATACAGCTCCATAGACCCCAGTGTCTACTAGAAATGCCTTAAACATGCCTAAATCCTAAAATAAATACGGAGCAGGCTTAAGTGAAGTTCCCATTGCACACCAAAATATTTGGAAATTTAAAAAGTCAAATAATCCCCAAAGCTACCAAAAAATCCTAAAATCTAATATTACGTTAAGCTTTTAAAATAATTTAAAATAGAACCAAAGAAATGTCCAGGTTCTTGTCAAGCATAAAAGAAGCTTGGAAGTCACTACTTCACAGTAACAGGTAAAACCCTGAATAAACTGGAAAACAACTTTTGTTAGAACTATAACAGAAGTTAGGTCACAGGGCAAATCAGCACTCCAAGAATTGGAGAGTCAAAGAGACAGGTGAATGCAGGCAGTCACTGCTGATTGGATCAGACTCAGGAATGGAAACCACACGGGAGCCACTGCCAGGGCAGGAAAGCCGAAAGTGTAATTGACCAATTGTCAGAGGCTCAGCGTGAACCACCTGAGAGTTAAAAACTCCACGGGCACCAGCCAAGTCATGGGTCCTCCCCAGCAACACAACACAAACTTTGGTGACTTTTACCTCCTGGAGCTCTCTCGGTTCTAACAGTGAGTATCAGAGAACAATCCCCTCATGCTTCCAATGTGGGAGGGGAAAAGGAACCATCTGGAATAAACCAGAGCATTTTGTTCTTAACAAGGTCTGCCCTCAGGGGAAACTATTTAACCAAAGCCTAACTTGCTGGTATTATCAGAGCCCAACTGACCTGAGAGAAGGGAGATACTCAACTCCAGCTGGTTTATCTTCCATGTGGAATTATCCAGTTCCAGATCCTTTCAGCCATCCTGCCACACCTAAGGGGACAAAAACTGAGAAGTACTTGGGGAGTTCATAGCCCAGGGCACAGGCTCACTAAAAGCCTTAGACTGAGACCTAGTGATAGGTCTAGAGGAAATTTCCCCTCCTCTCTCACCTCACCATCTCATTACTCAAAGCCTATTTACAGCAGTTCCTTTTACCCAGTATACAGTATCCAGGAAAAAAATTGCAAGTCATGTAAAAAGGTAAAACACAGTTTGAAGAGACAGAGAAAGCATTAAAACCAGATTCAGGTAGGGCAGGGATGCTGGAATGAACAGACACAGAATTTAAAATAACTATGATAAATATGCTAAGAGCTAATATGGATAAAGTAAACAGCATGCAAGAGCAGGCGGACAATGTAAACAGAGAGATAGAAATTATAAGAAAAAAGAACCAAAAAATGACAGAGATCAAAAACACTATAACAGAAACGAAGAATACCTTTGATGGGCCTGTTAGTAGACTGGGCACATCTGAAGAAGCAATCTTCTGAGATTGAGGATATCTCAATAGAAACTACCAAAATTGAAAAGCAAAGAGAAAAGAGAATGAAAACGAAAGAACAGAATATCCAAACCAAAACCTAGGTCTTTGGAAAGATCAATAAAATCCACAATTTTCTGGATAGGCTAACTAAGAAAAAAGAGAGAGAATACAAAATACTAATTTCAGAAACGAAAGAGGGGACATCGCTACAGATTCCATGGTCATTACAAGGATAATCATGGAATATCAATATCAACTCTATGCCCACATATTTGATGACCTAGATGAAACAGACCAATTCCTTAAAAGACAGAATCTGCCAAAACTCACAGAAGAAGAAATAGACAATCTGAATAGGCCTATATCTATTAAAAATTGAATAAATAATTAATAACATTTCAAAACAGAAAGTACCAACCCGGATGGCTTCACTGGTGTATTCTGCCAAACATTTAAGGAAGAAATTATACCATTTCACTATAATCTCTTTCAGAAGATAAAAGCAAATAGAATATGTCCTCATTCATTTTATGAGGCCAGCATTACACTAATACCAAACTGCACAAAGACATTACATGAAAAGAAAACCACAGTCCAATAACTCTCATGGACATAGATTCAAAAATATTATCAAATGAAATCCAACAACGTATAGAAGAATTAAACACCATAACTTAAATGGATTTATCCCAGGTATGCAAGACTAATTCAACACTTAAAAATCAATTAATATAAACCATCATATCAACAGATTAAGGAGAAATTTCACATGGGCATACCAATAGCTGTAGAAAAAGTGTTTTATAAAATTTCACACCCACTCACAATACAAACTCTCAGTAAACTAGGAGTAGAGAGGAACTTCCTCAACTTGATAAAGAATATTTACAAATAGCCTACAGCTAACATCATACTTAACAATGAGAAACTGAAGATTTCTACTAAGATCAAGAACAAGACAAGGATGTCCTCTCTAAGCACTGCTTTTTGACGTCATACCAGACGTCCTAGTTAATGCAATAACACACACAAAAAAAATGACATCTGGCCAAGCTGGACTTTATTAAAGTTAAAAAGGCATGTTCTGCAAGCAAAAGACATTGTGAAGAGAATGAAAAGACAAGCTACAGACTGGGAAGAATTATTTGCAAAACATATATTTGATAAAATAGTGGTATATAAAATAAACAAAGAACTGTCAAAACACAACAATAAGAAAACAAACAAGTCAATTTGAAATTGAGCCAAAGACCCTTATGGCAAGTAAGCACATGAAAAGATGCTCCACATGATATCACATCAGGGAAATGTAAATTAAGACAACATCAAGGCCGGGCACGTTGGCTCACGCCTGTAATCCTCGCAATCTGGGAGGCCGAGGCAGGAGAATCACCTGGGGTCAAGAGTTTGAGACCAGACTGAGTATGGTAGTGCACACCCATAGTTACAGATACTAAGAGGCTGAGGCAGGAGGATCCCTTGAGCCCAGGAGTTTGAGGTTGTGGTGAGTGTGATGATGCCACTGCACTCTAGCCAGGGTGACAGAGTGAGAGTCTGCCTCAATCAATCAATCAATCAATAAATAAATAAATAAAAAGACAACAATGAGATAGCACTACACACCTCTGAGAAAAGCCAAACTCCAGAACACTGACAGCTCCAAAAGCTGGCAAGGATATAGAGCAATAGGAACTATACAAAAACCTACGCAAAGATGTTTATAGAAGCTTTATTCATAATTTCTAAAACTTGGAAAAAACCAAGATGTCCTTCAGTAGGTGAATGGTTAAATAAGTGTGGTACATCCAGACAGTGGAATATTACTCAGCACTAATTAGAAATGCACTAAATGTCAAATCATGAGAACACATGGAGGGAACTTAAATGCACTGCATATTACTAAGAAGCCCATCTGGAAAGACTGTATACTGTATGATTCCAACTATATGACTTTACAGCAAAGGCAAACCTGTGGAGACTATGAAAAGCTCAGTCGTTGCCAGAGGTCGAGGGCTGGGAGGGATGAAAAGGCAGAGCAGAAGGATTTTCAGGGCAGTGGAACCATTCTGTATGATACACATCACGATGGACTTTGGGTGATAACGATGTGTCAGCGTAGGTGCATCATTTGGCTCATCACTTTTAACAAATGCACCACTGTGGTAGGGGATGTTGATTATGAGAAAGGGCATACATTTGTGGGAGTGGGGGTATTTGGGAAATCTTCATACCTTCCACTCAGTTTTGCTATGAATCTAAAATGACTCTAAAAATAAAGTCTATTAATTAAAAAAATAGAACCATAAACATCTGTATTTGCTAGACACCAAACTAATTTAAGAAATCAGGGTATTACAGCAAATCTGAAAAACATTAGCCTACATAAAACAAACTTGTCACAAAAGCCAACACAGAATATGATTTTCTTTACATTAAATGTCCAGAATGGGTCAGTCCATGGAGACAGAAAGTAGATTAGTTGTTTCTAGGAGCTACAAACAGAGGGAAATGGGAAGTGACTGTTAATGGGTATGGGTTTATTTTGGAGTGGTTGTATGTTCTAAAATCAGATAGTGGTAATGGCTGCATAATTATTAGAAATACATTTAAAAACTACTAAATTGTATACTTTTAAAGGGTGAGTCTTATGGCATGAATGTAAATTATATCTCAATAAAGCTATTCTTTTAAAAGTTATATTAATAATAAAATATAAATAATATCTTAATCATTAGATTGTTGGGTTTTCTAATAGACAAAATCAAATGGTAATAGAGTTACAAACTTTGCAACACGTAACAATATAAGGTTCAAAAGAAATCAACCTTTATTGAAGAAACTGGAGAGCAAAGTAAAATGTATGAATTATAAATATGAAACAGATTATAATTTTATTTCATAGATAATTAAAGATTAGTTAGAACAACAGCCTTGTCCAAGGTAACGAGAGAGTAGGTGCCAGTGCTGGAACTTGAATTCCGGCTAGTTATAGCCAATGTTAAAATCTTTGTATTGGTCTTGAAGTTTCTTTAAATGTTCTGGTATCTTGGCAAATAAATATCTTTCTCACAATAAGTCATATTTCTAGGACACAAATAAAAAATCTATAAAGTGTTAAAAATTTATCTTCTTAAAATATTTATGGTTCTAACATTTTTCCTTCAGGGGCATAAGAAAGGGAAAATGCATATTAAATATTCCAGATAATTAAAATTTCATACAATGTCCAGAAAATGATTAATCGAAATGCTTTGGAAACAAACAGAATACTAATCATTGTGACCACAAAATTTAAACTGCCATTGTGAATCACTTGTCTTTGCACATGTGGAATCAAAGCACTGCTTCATTTGTTTTGGGCACCTAACCAATGGTATCTCTTTAATATGAAAAATATTCTTTGCTATAAAAACAGGTTGAATTTTATGTAGGCTATTTATAAGTTCTGTCACTATTACATGAAGGCAAATCAATCACCCTGGACAGAAAGTCCAACTTACCAAAACAGATGCCCCATCAATTGTTACTGAAAATATACACTTTATTTATTTATTCACTCGAAATATTTATTTACACTCTACTCTGTGTTAGGCACTCCTGTAAGTCTTAAGGCTATGATGGTAGACCAAAATGAGATATTCTCAGTCTAGTAGAAGAAACAAGAATGTATTAATAAATATAAATTTGCAATACTTATGATCAATTCTATAATTGACATAATCATACGGTATAGAGAAGGGTTACCTAAATCTGTTGAGTGGGTAGTTGAGTGGGGGTGTTGAAATAAAGTTTCTCAATTAAGAAGAATTTCTTTTTTATAGTAACAATTTTTTTACAATTATTGTGAGAGTATTTACAAGTGTAAATGTATTTTATTAAAGTGTAAATACTCAAAGTAGTATAAAAAAAGTTCTGCTATATGACAGAAAAAAGGAGGAAATAACAACAGGAGAATAATAATCTGACTGGAGAAAATTTTTAGCAATAGAAATGTATTACATGCTTTACTTAAAAGCAAAAACATTAAAAATATGCAATGTCAAAGTAAAGCATAAATAATGTAGGAAAAATCAATTCAAAAAGGAAATATATAATTTACATAATAAGGCAAGCTTTTTTGAGTGATTTTTTTTACTTCATATTAAAATATGACATACATACAGAAAAGTGCATATGTAATAATTAAACAGTTCAATGGATTTTCAAAAATTGTAAACACCTATGCTCTCCCCATGCTGTATGAAGAAACAGAACATCACCAACACCCTAAAAGACCTCCCCTTATACTCCTTACGCCACCAAGGTAACCACTATCCTAAATTCTAAGAGTATGTATTTATTTTGTTAAGGCAAGCTTTTTATAGCCTCTTCAAATAAAATTATTTGTATGTTTTAAATTAGCATTATACAGACAAAAAGCATGATATTGTGTGGATAATCCAAATGTTTTTGGGAAAATAATAAACGATGTAATATATTTTTTAACTTCGAAAATGAAAAGGACACGTCCCAGGAATTAAGATTTTTTTATATAACTCTCTTTTTTATTTTGTTAAACACTACATAGAATAAGGCTTAGTCAATATTTATGCGTGAAAATTTGTGATAATAACCCATAAAATAAATACAATATAATATTGCATACATTAGCCATAGGATTCATATCATAAGTATTGTCTATGGTTACATAACACAGTAAGTATTAAACTTTCAGACATCAATAAACATGAGGGAAAAAGCTCTGACAAAACTCTGCATGTGGCAAACTTAATTTGAATGGCTAGCTTCCACATTTCTTACCTAATCTGAAGAAAATAAGAAAAACAATCTGTGTTAATACCTAACAAAAAAATTGGTCTAAAAATGTTTAATAGTTCTTCAAGACCATTTCCCAAACAGTGGGTACCAAGGTTTCCTAATCTTAATAATCAAGAAACATGCGAAATTTTTTTTCTTTACCTGTATATACACCACATATCATTTTATAAAAATGCCTAAGTGTAATCATAATATTAGACAATATTTATTGCACTCAAATATTTTAAAAACATACCTGTTTTACTTGAAAATTTAAAAATTTTATCACTATTTTTCAAATTCCATAAATGGCCATATGCTTTATATCTTAAATTTGTTAATAACTGATTATGTTGGAGATTTCTTTATGTTGAAGGAGCCTTGCCTTCTTACTATAAATGCTTCTTGGTTATAGAGTATTTTTTTCCTGTAATAAATTGCTGAGTTCTTTTCATCTAATAGTTTTTTGGTTGTTTTTGTTTTTTAGATTTTTTATTACAATCTCTGTCTGAAAACTTATATTAATAGTAATTTTTTTTCTTTTTTTAAGAACTTATTAATTATAGCAGGATATGACTAGCTTTATTTTCACTTCAAAACTGCCTAAAACTCAGTGAGACTCATTAATCTGATAATTTGGTTGTTTCTTCAATTCAAGATATATATTTTTGTATGTATTTTTTTACTTACTACCTTTTTTTTTTTTTTTTTTTTTTTGAGACAGGGTCTCACTCTGTTGCCCGGGCTAGAGTGCAGTTACATCATCACAGCTCAGTGTACCTTCAAATCCTGGGCTCAAGCCATCCTACTGCCTCAACCTTCTGAGTAGCTGGGACTACAGGTGCACGCCACTACACCCAGCTGATTTTTCTAGTTTTTGTAGAGACAGGGTCTCACTATGTTGCTCAGGCTGGTCTTAAACTCTTGGCCTCTAGTGATCCTCCCACCTTGGCCTCCCAAAGTGCTAAGATTATAGATGTAAGCCACCATGCCCGGCCCTGCTTACTACCTCTTAAGCTTCTATCATGTTTTTTTCTTATGTAACTCCTAATTTTGTTTATTAGTGTTATTATATCTACTCTCCACATGGCCAGTTGCTTGTTTTTCTATTATAACTTGTGCTTCTGTGCTTTGACACATTTCTTCCCCTAGAGCTTCTATACCTCTAAAAGGGTTCACAGTTTAACTGTTCATCCATACTTCAGTTTACCTACTGAAATACTTAGTAGGAAAATCATGTTATTTTAGTTCCAGAAAGCATGTGTGATTGGGGTGCAATCAAGTTTCCTTAAGAGTTCTTGTTATTTGTTTGTTCAAGTGACTTTCTGTCTCCTACAGCAACCCTGTTTTGCTGGCATGAGATCTGTTTGTACTGACTGATCTTCCTCTCTGGCTGTTAGAGCTCCTGTCCAGCTTTGTTATTTTCTTTACTAGCCCTTAGATCTGCTGGTGGGAGGAAACAAGTGGAGGCGGTCTGCTGGTTTCTGCAACATCGAGCTAGCAGTGCAGGGGCAGAAGGGCTGCCTGTCCCCTGCTGAGCAGCAGGATAAAGCCTTCCTGTTCCCAGGTCTCCAGGTGAACTGTCAATCTCAGGGGAGGAGGACCTAGTCCAGCTTCTCCCTAGTCTCCAAGGTCACACTCATTCAGGAAACTTCCACCAATGTCACATTTCCCCCTATGAATCTAAGAACCTCTGTGTGCCAGGTTCTTGCAGGAATCTGGAAACTGTCCTCTAGTCCCAGGAAGAAAGAGTTCTTACCAATTCTTCTATCAAGATCCCCTTCCAGCCTATCCTCCTATTGATTCCAAGGCAATTTGACTTGGAAAAGACAGAAGGTGGCCAGGAATTTGGATAACAGATGTAGAGAGCTGAATGTATTAGTTTTCTAAAGCTGCTGTAACAAACTACCACAAACTGGGTGGCTCAAACAGCAGAAATGTACTGCCTCACCGTTCTGAGAGCTGTAAGTCCAAAAGCAAGGTGTTGGCAAGCTTGTTCCTTCTGAGGACTATGAGGGAAATATCTGTTCCAGGCCTCTCTCCTTGGCTTGTACATAGCCATCTTCTCCGTATTTTTTTTTTTTTTTTTTTTTTTTGAGGCAGAGCCTTGCTCTGTCACCCTGGCTAGAGTGCAGTGGCATCATTGTAGTTCACTACAACCTCAAACTCCTGGGCTCACACGATCATCTCCTGCCTGAGCCTCCCGAGTAGCTGGGACTACAGGTGCACACCACCACACCAAGCTGATTTTTTTATTTGTCGTAGAGACGGTGTTTTGCTCTTGCTCAGGCTGTTCTGGAACTCATGACCTCAAGTGATCCTCCCACCTCAGCTCCGCAGAGTGCTAGTATTATAGGTGTGAGTCACCGTGCCCAACCCCCTGTGTTTCTTTATATCACCTTCCATCTATGCTTGTCTATCTCTGAATCCAGATTTCTCCTTTTTATAAGGTCACCAGCTACATTGGATTAGGGCCCACCATAATGACCTCATTTGAATTTGATTGCCTCTATAAAGACCCTATCTCCAAATAAGGTCACATTCTGAGACACTAGAGGTTAGCACTCTAACATATCTCCTTTGGGGGGATGAAATTCAACACACAATGGGTAAAGTGTCTACTCTGAATACTCCATTGAATATGTTAAGTTTTAGACTGTTTGGTCATAGCCCCATTTACCATAAAAGTAGGCAAATTGCAACACAAAATTCTCAAGGTAAATGGAATACTAAAAGGGCTATAGCCCAAACGCTTGCACAGGAGGACTTGATGGTATCACGAGAACAGGAGAACATTATGACAAACAACTCCAGAATTTTACATGTATATCTTATTGACATACTACCAGCTTAGAAAAAATTAACATTTTTAAAAAGCAATAAAAAGTATTATTGCTACTATAAAAGTATTTCATCTATAAACCACATCTTTGTAATTTATTTGTATTTTCACTTGAGTGAAAATTAAAGCATATGATATGCCATTTTTAAATTAAAAAATAATAAAGCAGAAAAAATTGGCTTAACAGCTAGTCATTGTTTGTCTAATCACTTTACTTGTCAAGTGAGACACTCTCTAGCAAAACAACTCAGTCTGCATTCCAGCTAAATGTAGTGAAAGGGAGAGAAACTACAGAGAAGAATAAGTTTTAGTTTGAAGCCTTAAATGAAATGGTGAATCATTTTAAACAATGCCATTTTTCATTCCATGAACAGAAATAATTTTATAGTGTTTGTAAATATGTGTGTACGAGATAGTTAAAGACTTTTAAAAATATTCTAAAATATACCCCTTAAAATGATTTTTAAAGGATTTTACTTTAAAAGGAGAGAACAGACAATTATCAATTGCAAACAAAATATACAAGAATGGGCTCACAACTATTAGACTAATTGGTCTTATATCATGTATAAGTATTTGGCCTAACGGAATGGTAGAGTAGCCTCTTGAAGGTTCCGCAAATACCCTGGCTTTAGGACAATGCCCTGTGGGTTTGCAGTACTGTTCTCCACGATGCAGTCCATTCCCCTAATCAACTGCCAATATATGGTGATAGGTCCTTGTTATAGGCTGAATTGGGTTGCCCACAAAATTCATCTGTTGAAGCCCTAACATCCAGCACATCAGAACTTAACTGTATTTAGAGACAGGGCCTTCAAAGAGGTGATCAAGTTAAAATGAAGCCCTTAGGATGACCCCCAATCCAGTCTGACTGGTGTCTGTCTAAGAAGTGATTAGGACAGACAAGGGGATGCAAGAGATGTGGACACAGGGAGGAATGACCATATGAAGACCTAAGGAGAAGGTGGCCATCTGCATGCCACGGAGAAAGGCCTCGGGAATAAAGCAAACTTACTGACAACTTGATCTTGGACTTTAAACCTCCAGAACTCAGAGAAAAGAAAGGGAAGGCGAGACAGACTGAGGTGATGGAAGAAAAGATGTACCATATAATACCAATGACCTGGTTGTCCTCCTCACTTGAACTTACTGTGAAGACGTAAAGCAGGTAAGAAAAAAATGGTGGGAAGCGCTGCGCCTTAGCAGCCATCTCTTTAGATTTCCCACCTTCATTTTTTTAGAACCCTTACTGTTACTAAAGGAAACGCAACTTACACCAGGCAACAACACTTCCAGGCCAGGTTTATGAGAGGATTCTAGAGGCAGCTGATTCTTCCGTTCCAGGGGCGCTCATGCACATTTTCTTCTCTTCCCCAGCCCTTTGGAAGAGGCTGGTTTTACTGTTGATGCTCGCACTGTGCTGTAAGGTCTAAGGGACAGTGTCACATCGAAAAGACTTTTTGTTACTATATTGTGCCTTTTCCCGCAAGGGAATACTGGAGGGTCCCTCCCTCGCGGTCCTGCTACCTAATCCACAAAACCGCTGGCTCTCCCGGTTCTCAACCTGGTGGCTTCTTTTCCCACCTCCCTAACCCCCGGTCGTTGGGGCTCTGCACCAGCTCCTCACTGCATTTTTTCAAAGGGTGAAGTGCTAAGCTCCGCCTACCGCCGTAAGTGGCCTGTCACTCTGTCCCGCTGTGCGGTCCTGATTGGCGGGCAACACGGGGTCGTCTGGCCCCGCCCCCGCTCCCCTTAGCCGCGCTGTGGCTCAGGTTTCACCTGAAGGTGGAGAGTGGGATTCCGGCGGGCGGCGCTTGGAGCAGGTGAAGCATCCTCGTTCCTGCCTTTGGCTGTTGCTGCGGTTCCTCCAATCATGAGTCTGGGTCCCGATAGGACGAGCATTCTTCCCGAGCTGCCAGAGCTTTAGCGAACTGTTCCCCAGAACCTAGGCACTTCAGACACTGCATCTCGTTCCCTTTTCTGCTTTCACTGTGTAAATCACCTACACATCTCGTGAGTCTCCCTTCCGCTCCATGCTCAGAGAAGGGATCCCATCTCAAGGGTCCGGGCGAGAACGTCTCCGCGTACTGCGGGGAGCTGTCTAAGGTGCTGAAGCCGCCCAAGCACTGGTCTCCACCAGCACCACGCGGGGCCAGCTCGCACATTTTCATTTCTGTCTTTCTGGTTCCCCATGCCTTGGATAAGACTACTTTCAAGATCGTGAACATCTTTCTCCGTATCATGGCCCACGTGAGACACTTTCGGACGTTAGTTTCGGGATTTTACTTCTGGGAAGCAGCACTGTTACTCAGGTGAGTGCACTTGTATTTAACAGTTGGAGATCTCATTAAGCCTGTTGCAACCACTTGTTATTGATATAACCGAGAAATTTGCAATTCTATATTGACTTGTTGACAGTATCCCTTAAACCGTTTTGTTTTCTATCTAAAACTATCTGGCAGCCTATCTATTGAGACCTCTAAAAACAGGTAATTTGCTCTATTTTCACTGACTAGTGAGTGTATTTTAGTAATTGGCATCTTACGTTATTTGCAGCTGAGATTACTCCAGAAAAAAATTATTTCAAAAGACTACGTTTTTCTTCTCAAACTGCTTTAAAAGTTTCCCTTTTCTAAGTGAATTATATATTCTGGGTCTTATTCTCTTTTTGCAAGCTGTGAAACATTTAGTAATTACAAATGAAACATTACTTTTTAAAAGGCAGAAATATAGAACATAAACATTTATTGATACAAGAAACTCTGAACATTGTTGATATATCCAGAGAATAAGTTAAGTGAATACAAAATAAGGGCCCTGTAAGTACTATTTTCTAATGACCTCATTCAGGCAATACACGAAGGCAAAAATCATAAATAAATTATTATATGTGTTCTATGTCAAGAATAATCTTTTTGAAGAAAGTAATATTAAAACAAACCCATTAACTATAAAACTGTTCTATGGACATGTCATTTTCTTATCATGTTTCAGTCACATTTGGCAGACTTTTTTTTTAATTTAAGAGTATTAGAGAAACTAGGCAAAGTTTCAGATAATTTAACCCCTGTTCTTAATCAAACAATATAGAAAAGCAAGGTACTGCTCATATAAATTTTTGAACCACCAATATAAATTTTATTTTGCTATTCCTATATAATTACTATAAGATTTCCATTTTTATGGTTTACAAGCTTTTCAAGAAAATT